>CM002530.2:2948230-3193230 GCA_000338895.3 Oryza meridionalis | reverse complement strand
ACTGAGCTACTCCTAGTGAGACGAGCACTCGCTGACAAATGGAGGTGGGCCCATGGGAGGAGGCCGGAGGACCTGCCACGTGGGCGGCTGTGTCGGCTCCGTAGCTCTGGTGGCCCCCACCGGTGTCCTTTCTGTCGGGAGAGTGGGCCCCACTGGTAAGCTGAGCTGCCGGCCGTGTGGTTGACCGTGTCCATGTTTGACTACATATCTATCTCTATCTCTTGGAGGTTTTGACTGTACCGTCAGACGGCTCCACGTCAGCATTGCATGTCATAAGAGGATACAAGCACCGGTGGAGAAACCATCTTTTGTCGGTCGGCCGAATTCCACGATAGTCCCGGTTGCAACAAAAACCGTTGTCGGGGCTTGTCAGGACCCCCGGGATCTTTAGTCCCGGTTGGTGACTTTAGTCCCGGTTGGTGTACCAACCGGGAGTAAAGATCCCGGTGATCTTTAGTACCGGTTGGTAACACCAACTGGGATCTTTAGTCCCGGTTGGTAACACCAACTGGGACTAAAGTCCCACCCCTTTATATATGTCTTCTTCCTCCTCCAGTCCGAGCAAGCTTCAAAATTTCTTCAAAAAAGAGGGGAGGTCATGCCAAAATTTATAGTGAATTTACTTTGGTGATTATATACAAATCGGAGGTGCCTAAAAGGTTAGCAACTTCATCCTCCAATGTTTTTTTGGTCATATTACATTTGGAGCTATGTTTTGCACATTTTTTTCGTCTCCAAAATTTTGTTGTAAGTTGATGAGAGAGAAAATTTGTGTGGGAAAAGAAAGAATATATAGAAATTTTGTTTATTTGCTAAATAAGGTTTTATAAAATAGTTGAGTAGGAAAATATAGTGAAAGTTAATCTTAAATAAAAGAAAACAAGCTAAATTGAAAATTAAAAGAATTTAAAACTTAAAAAATAATAAATAAGAATTATTTGGTGGAATATTTTATAATTTTTGTATGAATAATGATATGTCATTATTGTATGACAATTGAAAGAGTTTGTGATTATTTTATCATTATTATATGACTGTCATTATTGTACGAATGATTATTTGTGTACCATTTTTTTTTATTTCATGTAGATGGATCGGCAATGGATGTACGCTGATTGGCGGTCCAAAGAGTTTATTGACGGCGTGCATTATTTTTTGAGAGTGGCCGAAGCTAACAAGCAGAAGGGTTTTATTTGTTGTCCATGCAATAAGTGTAAGAATCAGAAGGAGTATTCTGCATCTAGGACTATTCATTTCCACTTGTTTGAGTAAGGGTTCATGCCAAGCTATAATTGTTGGACATCCCACGGAGAGCAAGGGGTTGAAATGGAAGAAGATGAAGCAGAAGACGACAATATTCCAGACTTTGCTCAGTACGCTGGATTTGAAGGAAATCAAACGGGCGAGGAGGACATAGATGCTGATTATAACGACGTTGCGGATGATCTTGGTCAGATGTTGCAGGATGCCAAGGAGGACTGCGAAAGTGAAAAGGGGGCCCATAAATTGGACAAGATGTTAGAGGACCACAGAACGTCGTTGTACCCAGGTTGCGAGCAGGGGCATAAAAAGTTGGATACCACTCTGGAGTTCTTGCAATGGAAGGCAAAAAATGGTGTTAGTGACAAGGCATTTGGCGATTTATTGAAACTCGTCAAGAACATTCTTCCGGAGGGAAACAAATTACCCGAGACAACGTACGAGGCTAAGAAGATAGTCTGCCCTCTAGGACTGGAAGTTCAGAAGATACATGCATGTCCGAATGATTGTATCCTATATCACGGTGAGGAGTACGAGAACCTAGAAGCATGCCCTGTTTGTAAAGCACTACGATACAAGATTAGACGAGATGATCCAGGTGAGGTTGACGGGCAGCTAACGAATAAAAGAATTCCTGCTAAGGTGATGTGGTATTTCCCTATAATACCACGGCTAAGGCGTTTGTTCAGGAACAAGGGGAATGCTAGAATGATGCGTTGGCACGCTGAAGAACGTCAACAGGACGGGATGCTGAGACACCCCACAGATGGTTCGCAATGGCGAAACATCGACAGAAAATTTAAAGACTTTGGAAAGGACGCACAAAACATACGGTTTGGTTTAAGTACGGATGGCATGAATCCTTTCAGAGAGATGAGCAGCGGCCATAGCACTTGGCCCGTTACGATGTGTATCTACAACCTCCCCCCTTGGCTATGCATGAAGAGGAAGTACATAATGATGCCAATTATTATTCAAGGCAACCTGGTAACGACATCGATGTGTTCCTAAGACCACTGGTCGAAGATCTTAAACTGTTGTGGAAGAAGGAAGGTGTCCCCGTGTGGGACGAGGACAAACAGGAGGAGTTTAACCTACGAGTGCTGCTGTTCGTAACCATCAACGATTGGCCTGCACTTAGCAACCTATCCGGGCAGTCCAACAAGGGGTACAAGGCTTGCACTCACTGTATGGATGAAACAGAAAGTACGTATCTTAAGCACTGTAGGAAGATTGTGTACATGGGTCATCGTCGATTCCTTGCTGCAAACCACCCGGTACGGAAGAAAGGCAAGCACTTTGAACATACGGCGGACCACCGTACGAAGCCTAAACATCGCAGCGGGAAAACAATGTTTGCTATAGTTAAAGATCTTAAAGTAGTGTTTGGAAACGGGCCTGCCAGCCAGCCTATAGAGAGCGAAGATGGTCACGCGGCGATGTGGAAAAAAAAACTCCATATTTTGGGAGTTACCCTATTGGAAATTCTTGGACGTCCGCCACGCAATCGACGTGATGCACCTCACTAAGAACCTTTGCGTAAACCTTCTTGGCTTCCTAGGTGTATATGGAAAGTTGAAAGATACACTGGAAGCACGTAATGATCTGAAGCATATGGAACAACGCGGCGACCTTCACCCGGAACCAAAGGAGAAAGGCAGCCATTACTTGAGTCCAGCCAGCTACACTCTTAGCAAGGCAGAGAAGGAAAGTATGTTTGAATGCTTGGAGAGCATCAAGGTACCATCTGGATACTCCACGAATATAAAGCGAATAATAAGCACGAAGGAGAAGAAGTTCACAAACCTAAAGTCTCATGACTGTCACGTGTTGATGACACAGCTGCTACCAGTTATAATAAGGGGTATCCTCCCAGACAATGTCCGGGCAACAATAACAAAGCTATGTTCTTTCATGAACGCAATTTCGGAGAAGGTCATCGATCCGGATAGGTTAGAAGCCCTTCAGAATGATGTGGTGCAATGTCTTGTCAGCTTTGAGTTGATATTTCCACCTTCATTTTTCAATATAATGACGCATCTGCTTTGTCACCTAGTAAAAGAGATCGGTATTCTCGGGCCTGTGTTCCTACACAACATGTTTCCTTTCGAGAGGTACATGGGCGTTTTGAAGAAGTATGTTCGTAACCATGCTCGTCCAGAGGCAAGCATCGCCAAGGGGTATGGAACAGAGGAGGTCATTGAATTCTGCGTAGAATTTATTGAAGACCTTCGCCCAATCGGGGTACCTGAATCACGCCATGAAGGGAGACTACGGGGAAAGGGGACTCTCGGAAGGAAAGCTATAATGATGGTAGACAACAATTTATTCCGTAAAGCCCATTTCACGGTTTTACAACAATCTTCATTGGTGGCTCATTACATCGAGGAGCACTTGGCTCTAGTTCGCGCCAGAAACATCGGTAAGTCCGATGCATGGATTACACGGCATCACATTGATACTTTCCCCGCATGGCTGCGACAACATCTCATGGGTAACGAGACGATTAACCAGCAACTGGCCTTCCTGGCGAGGGGTCCATCTGACTCGATCGCGACATTCCAGGGATATGAGATCAATGGGTACACATTCTACACAAGAGCCCAAGACATGAAGAGCATGAACCAGAACAGTGCTGTTCATATCGATGCCATGGGACACGATGGTACAACTGGCACGTATTACGGTGCCATCGAGGAGATATGGGAACTTGACTATGGACCTCTCAAGGTCCCGCTGTTCCGGTGCCAATGGGTTAGGTTGACTGGTGAAGGCGTAACGATTGATGACAGTGGGATGGCAACGGTTGACCTTAACAAGGTTGGATACTCGGACGAACCTTTTGTCCTTGCCAATGATGTAACGCAAGTTTTTTACGTGAAGGACATGTCTAGCAAAGGAAAGAAGGACAAAGGTCCTGACGAGCCAAAGCGCCACGTGGTTCTCCTAGGCAAAAGAAAAATCGTCGGAGTAGAGGACAAGACTGACGAGGATTACGATTAGTTTGATGGGCAACCCCCTTTCACAGTGACGGTTGACCCTAGCATCCTCCTATCAAACGAAGACACCCCTTACTCATGTAGTGATCACAAGGAAGGAACAATAGTGAGGAGAAAGTACGTGTGGACAACCGTCACCGCCGATCTATTGCCGTAATTGTTGTAAACTATTTTAGATGTATTGAATATGCTAGTTATATATGATTAATTACAATTTTTAACAATTTAATATCATGCATATACTAATTATATACGATTATTAGAATTTTTAAAAGTTTTAAATCATGCATGTGGGATTTACATATGTTAGTTACAATTTTTAACAATTTAATATCATGCATATGCTAATTATATACGATTATTAGAATTTTTAAAAGTTTTAAATCATGCATGTGGGATTTACATATGTTTGTTACAATTTTTAACAATTTAATATCATGCATATGCTAATTATATATGATTATTAGAATTTTTAATAGTTTTAAATCATGCATGTGGGATTTACATATGTTAATTAGAATTTTTAATGCATTATTTACTATTTTAGAAACATATATGCAACGAAATTCAATATTCAGTGCTATTAACTTTAGTCCCGGTTCTTAACCCTAACCGGGTTTAAAAAGGAATTTGGAAATAGCGGGAAAATATCTTTACTCCCGGTTGGTGAGAAGAACCGGGAGTAAATATATCTTTACTCCCGGTTCTTATCACCAACCGGGAGTAAAGATCCGGGGGTATATATATTCCCGGTGCGCCCTCGTCTTCTCCACCAACACTTAGACATTTTTCCATCGAGATCGAGCATCGGCTTCTCCTTCGCCGCCACTGCCTAGGGATCCCGCGCCGACGCCGCCGTCGTCTCTTACCGTCGCCTGGCGGTCCACGCCGCCTCCGCTGCAGACGCCGCCGCCGCGTCTCTTGGGTGAGAGCCCCCGCCCTCTCTCTCTCTCTCTCCCGATGTAGCTCTCTGTCTCTCTCTCTTTCGCCGACGAACGCCGACCACGCCGACGCCGACGTACGCCGCCGGGCCGCTACGTTACGCCGCCGCCGCGGCACGCCGCCGCCGCGCCCCCACGCCACCGGGCCCCCATGCCGCTGCCGTGGCCCGCCGCCGCCGTGCCCCCACGCCGCCGGGCCCCCACGCCGCCGGACCGTGCCCCCACCGCCGTGAGACGACGCCGCCGCTGCCACGCCGCCGGGCCGGCCCACGGCGCCGGACCGCGCCCCCACCGCCGTGAGATGCCGCCGCCGCCACGCCGCCGCCGCCCCCACGCCGCCGGGCCGGCCCACGGCACCGAGCCGCGCCCCCACCGCCGCGAGACGCCGTCGCCGCGAACGAACGCTTAACGAACGTGACCAAACGCGAACGAACGCGAACGAAACGTTAAAGAAACGTGAATGAACGCGAACGAAACGTGAACGAACGCGAACGAACGTGACTGAAACGTGAACGAACGTGAGTGTTAGTGAACGAACGCGAACGAAGGTGAACGAACGCGAACGAACGCTTAACGAACGTAAACGAACGCGAATGAAACGTTAAAGAAACGTGAACGAACGCGAACGAAACGTGAACGAACGTGAACGAACGCGAACGAACGTGACTGAAACGTGAACGTGAGTGTTAGTGAACGAACGCGAACGAACGCGAATGAAACGCGAACGAACGTGATTGAAACGTTAACGAACGTGAATGCACTTGAACTAAAAGTGTGAGAACGAAAGCGAGCGAAATGTGTACGAACGAGATAATTAAACTATTGTTGAACTTAGCATATATATATGATTATATATACTTGAAAACGTGAAATACATTATATGTTCCTTTGCATTTAGACTAATACATTTTTTTTGCATGTTGCAGAGAAGACGTCGTCGTCGTCGTCCCTCAAGCCGAAGTGGTAGCTAGCCCTCGAAGAAATTCGCGCAGGCAAGTGATGTAAAGATGTGATTGTTAGAGATATAATATAAGATTGTTAGATTTTTAATATAAGATTATTAGATTATTAGAGTTAGCATATGTGAGTGTTAGAGATTATTACATTATTAGACTTAGCATATTTGAGTGTTAGAGATAGTTAGGGATTTAATATAAGATTATTAGAGGTTTAATATACGAAACTTAATTAGACTTAGCATATGTGAGTGTTAGAGATTTAATATGAGATTATTAGAGATGTAATATTCGAAACTTAATTAGACTTAGCATATATGATTATCTACTGTACAAATACACGACACTTAGACTTAGCATATTTGAGTGTTAGAGATAGTTAGAGATTTAATATAAGATTATTAGAGGTTTAATATACGAAACTTAATTAGACTTAGCATATGTGAGTGTTAGAGATTTAATATAAGATTATTAGAGATGTAATATTCAAAACTAAATTAGACTTAGCATATATGATTATCTACCGTACAAATACACGACACTTAGACTTAGCATATATGATTATTTGAGTTTTAATACAAGATTAGTAGAGTGTTAATATTACGCTTAGCAAATATTTCTTCTATGAACAGATGGCTGATCACGATGAGGAACAGAGACTGTACGATACAATCGCATCGGGAAGCAGCCAGTACTGGAACGAAGAAGAGGGGAACGAGGATCCAAACCAGTACTTGAACGAGGAGGGGAACGCGGAGAGGGATGCGGAGGGGAACGAGGAGGGGAACGTGGAGAGGGATGCGGAGGGGAACGAGGAGGAGGCTAGTGGAAGTCATCCCTCCGCTGGATAGAATAGGGCACGCGGACAACGAGGTGCCGCGAAGAAGATAGAGGGTCGGCACATCATAACTGAGGTGGACGCAGACGGCCGACCTAGTGCCTCGGCACAAGCAGCCAAGAATTTTGTACGCCACAACGGTTGGGTTGTGAGGGATAACGTGCCTGTCAGCAAGGTGTACTGGCGCAGCACAAGGGCACGCGGGGGTGATGACAGCTTTGTCCCGGAATCAGAGAAAGAGATGCTGTGGACCACAATGCTCGAGACGTTCACGCTCCCTGCGGGTACAGAGAACATAGTGAAACAGTGGACTCTTAAGAAAATGGCAGAACAGTTCCAGACCTTCAAGGGATATCTGTACCGAAAATATATCCTGAAGGGGCAGACACCGAACTTCGACGTATTCCCGAAGCTAAGGGATCACTGGGACGAGTTCATTGCTTACAAGACAGGTCAACAAGGGCAGGCGATGATGGTAAGAAACAAAGAAAATGCCGCCAAGAAGAAGTACCATCACCACTTGGGGTCAGGCGGCTATAGCATCGCGATGCCGAAGTGGGAGGAGATGGAGGCAAGCTTGCTTGAGAGGGGTATCGAACCGGCCACCGCTAAATGGCCTGATCGATTGAAGTTCTGGTACTATGCTCATGGTGGAACGCTCAACCCAGGTGATGGCTCCTTGGTTTTCAGCGATCAGATACGCGAGGCTGTGAATCGACTAACGGACGCAGTGGAAGCCTCTTCTCAGGGCACGTTCCGACCCGACAGAGAGAAGGACGAGCTGTCACTCGCCCTACAGACTCCCGAGCATCCAGGGCGAACACGAGGGAAAGGCGTGATTCCATGGAAGATGGGATTCAAGGAGGACATCCACACGTACAGGAGTCGGATGAGGAGCAAGAGAGATACCGAGGCGAAGATTGCAGATCTCGAGTACAGGATATCGAGCTACGAGCTCAGCATGCAAGAGGAGGTGGCCCGGAAGGTGGATGAACGCATGGCAGCACATCGGTCACACGATCCCCAGCCGTACATACCTCCTCCAATGGTCAGCCCATCAGGCAATCGTAGCAGTTGCGCCTCAACGGGGTAGGTAGTATCACATAGCATGGACGCCATGCAAACCCAGGACGAAACCACTTGCCCCGTTGATGAGATCACGCATCGGACACCATGTGAGCTGCATATTCCCTTCAAGAACTTATCAATCAAGGTATGCTCGATGTAATATATGATTTTTGACTCGTACGTTCCGCAAGTTGCTGCTTAGGTTGATTACTAATAGATAACCTCTCATCACGTGAAGGTGGCGTCGGGAATGGCCATCCCAACGGACATTTCAGGGACTTACCACTGCAGGCCGATTCCAGCAGGATACTCGAGGGTCGAAGTTGAGCTGGTGGAAGCCGTGTACGAGGACCTCGAGTTGGACTACCCAGGAGGAGACGGTGAGATGCATCTACGAGACACAAGCCACGCCATTATACTATGGCGCAAGTGGTACATCATCCTCCCTGGGCGACAAGCGGCGTCTTGTGCACCATCTCATGCGGCTCCGCCGTCTCCTCGTGCACCATCTCCTCCGGCTCCTCCGCCACCTCCTCCTGCACCATCTCCTCCGGCTCCTCCGGCTCCTCCGCCTCCTCCTGCACCATCTCCTCCGGCTCCTCCGCCACCTCCTCCTGCACCATCTCCTCTGGCTCCTCCGCCTCCTCCGCCTCCTCCTCCACCGTGTCCACCTGCACCTCCCAAGACAAGGTCTCGCCAAGCTCCACCTCCTGCCAGCACAAGGGCAACGAAGAAGGCCAAAGTTGGTACCACCAAAAACAAGGAGCCGCCGTACGATTGCAGTCAAGAGGAGCTTGACGCTTATGTGGCAGGAGAAGTGAAGAGGCAACTCAAGCCTCGGAGTCCTGAAAAGAAGATACGTATTGACCCGAGCATGAAGAATTTCTTCAAGGGAATGTCCATCGCAAACAAGAAGGCCTTAAAGCTATCGGACTATGACCGAACACTTAGGAAAGCCTATTACAAGAAGTCCAAACCAGTTCCTCAGCTTGGAGAACAATCACACCAAGTGGTCGAGCCGTTGGTGACCGGCGAAGACTTTGGCATAACGGATTTCATTTCGGACACCGGTCTAACCATGGCTCAGTTGGTTAGAGGCGCACCAATCCCGAAGGCGGAAGTGGCATACAAGTTTGAACTCGGTAAACCGCTTATCAGGCCTGAGCAACTGCAGTCCCTACCGACACAAATATACAAATTCCATGAATGGTACATGGAAATGAGCGCCAATGGTAGAGAGATGTTCGGAGCGAGGATCAGAAACCCCGACTTCTTGCAAGGAGAAGATGTTCTATGGATCCATTTCAAGGATGTCTTCGATCTGTACCATCGGGATGCCCTCGACGTCTCTCTTTTGAGCGCATGGATTTTGTAAGTATCTTTGAGTTCGATTTGTTTCGTTCAATAATTAACTCCTGGCATATATGTAAGCAATAATAATTTCCTTTCGTTGTTGTAGAATGGAGATTCAAAGGGCCCGACGGCAGGGGGTTTACAATACTGGGTTCATCGACCCTCGGAAAATCAACACCGAAATGCTCGACATGTACGAGAAAGACACAGAGGACAATCTCGTCCATCTCCTAATGCAGCAGCATTTCAAGACGTTCATACTATTGCCGTACAACACAGAGTGAGTTTTTATTGTCCTTCGAACAAATTTCATTCCCATACATATAACATGTACATTCTGATATTTATCTCATCTCACGCATATTCCAGATTCCACTGGGTCCTGTTCTTTTTCGACTTGGACGCATGCAGAGTCACTGTGTACGACTCAATGAATAAAGAGGAGAAGGTTTTTGACAAGGTCTTCCAACTGATAGACATGTAATATAATGCCATATATTCCAAAGTCGCGGGACTCTGTTGCTATTATGTTGATCTCGGGTAATATTTAATTAATCATAGCTTGCAACTGCACATGTAGGGCTTGGGATCAGTTCCGTCAATTGGTCTGCGGGACTTGGAAAGAAAAACTTGAACGGAGGTTTCATTTTCCAGTGAGTACATGCATGATCCAAAATTATATTGAATTGAATCTCTAGTTACAGTTAATATAAAGAGTATATTAAATCTCTCATCGTTTCTCATGTAGTGTGCAAAGCAGGACAAGGGAACTAACTTATGCGGCTACTACGTATGCGAGTATGCCCACTGCCTATCAAACCAAATATACACCAAACGAAAGCTCGATGTACGTATACATAAACCATTCAAAATTTCATTGCGTATCGATTTGTTAAGTTGTTTATTAATTTCATATATTGATATGTCATTATTTTTCGAATGATAGCGTATTCACATGAGGGAAAAACTTCCACACAAGGATTTTATCACGGCTGTTCAAGAACAACTGATGGGGTTCATCAACGAAGAAGTCCTTAATCCCGATGGTGAATTCTACTACGACGAATCGATAATTCATAACGTCGGTCCTTTCTCTTCTGACGTAACGCAGGCATCGAAGTCGTAGCTATAGCTAGCGAGCAAATGAATTGTACTATACATGCATGTATATATATATATATATATATATGTATATATATATATATGTATATATATATATATGTATATATATATATATATATATATATACACGTACGTACATTTACTTTAGTGTTAATATATATTTTGGTAACATATATGTACATAAAATGTTAAGTGCTTTAAATTATAAATATGTGTGTAATATATGTATTTATACATATATACATACGCATATATATATATATATGTGTGTGTGTGTGTGTGTATTCTATATACATGCATAATATATATATTATAATGCATATATATATATATATATATATATATATATATATATATATATATATATATATATATATATATATATATATATATATATATATAATCAACCATGCAGCAAACAGGGCCATGCAAATAAAAAAAATGGTACATGGATCTTTAGTTCCGGTTGGTAACACCAACCGGGACTAAAGATGGATCAGCCGGCCACGTGGCTGACCGATCTTTAGTCCCGGTTCGTGTTACCAACCGGGACTAAAGATCAATCTTTAGTCCCGGTTATTTCACCCGAGACTAAAGATCGCTATCTTTAGTTCCGGATTCGTAGTCCCGGTTGGACAACCGGGACTAAAGGGGGGTTACGAACCGGGACTATAAACGATTTCTCCACCAGTGAAGGATGGACAAATGGATGGAATGAACGGATTAAGATTGCCAACTAAGGCTGTGTTTGCCACCACTGGATCCAAACACGCACATTGTTTACGGAAAAGGAGCGGACCGAGCGGTTCATTAGCACGTGATTAATTAAGTATTTGCTTTTTTATTTCAAATATGGATCAATATAATTTTTTTAAGAAACTTTCGTATATAAACTTTTTGCAAAAAAAAAACACCGTTTAATAATTTGAAAAGCGTGCGCGCGGAAAATGAGAGTAGGGAGTTGGGAAAGGGGGATTCCAAACACACCCTAAGCGATCATGTTCTTCTCTAACATTACTAGAAAAAGTGTTTTTGCTCCTACTTTATAGCCCCCTCTTTAGTCTCGGTTGGTGTTGCCAGCGCTAGTCCCAGTTGGTCACCAATTTTTTCTTTTTTTTCCATTGTTTCTTTTTTATTTTCCAAATCAAGTTGCTCCTTCCCAAATCACAAATTACATACATCACATATTATACATCACAAATGAATCACAAATTCTCAAAAAATATACATCTCAAATTCTAAAATAAATACATGACAGATCCAATGAATCACAAATTGAAAAAAAAAATCTCAGATCCAATGTATCACGAATTCTTAAAATAAAAAAGAAAGAACAAGAGGGGAGGGCACCGCGGCGGTGCCCTCCGCACCTTTATAGCGTGTCTGAATCATATTTTATAATAATTGGCTGTAACTCTAGGAGCAAAGACCGAGATTATATTCCATTATCTAATATTTTCCAAACTATCTAGTACTCCTTCCGGTTCCATATTAATCGAAGTTTTAGACAAGATTTAGGTCAAACTTTTATAACTTTAACCACCAATAATTCTAAAAATATTTAGTTTAAAGGAACTAGAACAACATATATAGATTTGTCTTTTAAAGCACTATAATAAAATTAAAAATACATTTATTTATTATATATATTATAATAGAAAAATAAGGTCAAATATATTTTGTAGACCTTGTCATTGTTCAAAATACCAATTAAAATAAAACTAGAGGGAGTAACCTTTATGTATCATTCACCTCGAAGTTATCAATCTTATTTTTTATTGCAACTCATAGGAATGCTTATATTTATGGAGATGGGAGTAACATATAATTAATATTTGCAGATATAGTATGTGGATGGTAGTACGCATACGTACGCGTCGTGCAATGTGCGTAACAGCGTATACCGGGTAGCAGCTAGCATGCAGAATACCGAATACGTGTATGTAACAAGTAGGGAGATATGAGTATATGACCAAATTAGTCGTTAGGAGATGATAAACCTTATGAGAAGAGGAGAAAGCTTATTTTTACTCAAAAAGGGCTCCAAGCCCAACTTGATCGTTACAGCACACGAATTAAGCCCATGATTAACATTAGCCGAACTCAAGGCCCATTTATTGTAAGTCTACCTCGAATCGGCCTAGCATGGAAATGTTCAATTTTGGTCCCTCACCCATCGGCCGATTTTAATTTGCATACTTCACTCACAAAACCAGTATAGAGACTACCTCAACTGTTGAAACCAGATTATATTTGCCTCCCTGACCGGTTCTGGTGTTGGTTTCATCCCACATGACACTTGGTTCTGGTCTTTTTAGGTGACATGGCACTTACGTGCCATTTCAATTTAATTGGAAAAAAAAATCAATAGGCCCATATATATGTCATCCTCGCTCTCTTCCACAGGTCGTTTGTTGCGATATTCTGGATTAGATATTGATGTGCTTGTTCATGTGTTTTGACGAGCTATCCTTATGCATGCAGGGTCCACTGGTGAGATTCGTTAATGTCAGCCCCCACCCTCCCCAACCTGTAGGTGCATATATATTTTGCCTGGCCCATATATAGGAACAAGCTTCGCACCCATCGAAAAAATTATCACCCTTACTCTCAACTTTTGAAAAACTCTACATAATCTACATATAGTAATAGACATAAGTGAATTAGGACCCACTTATCAAACAAGCTATCATCAATGTCTTATTAATTCTCTCTCCCTTCATCGGAAGTGAGCTCTACCACTAACTCGCACCCACCCATGTGTTTCACTATGTAGGTCAAAACAACCGTATCAAATGCGATGAGGGACATCTCCACACACACACACAAACCAATGAGGGATGAGCTCCGATTGCAAGTTCAATTTGAGAGAAACGTATTTTAGTCAATTTTAGAGTTGAGCCCGACAAACTAAGCTAAGAGTAGAGCTAAGAGTAGAGGAGGAGAAAGAGAGAACTTTTTCCAAGGACACAACCAGTATATAGGCGGCTTCAATCTCGATATATATATATATATATATATATATATATATATATATATATATATATATATATATATATATATATATATATATATATATATATATGTATGTATATACATATATATATGTGTGTATGTGTATGCAGACATATAGTAGATGGTAGCTTGCTGTGGAGATTATGGGGTACCCCATACCTACACGGCACGGTTATCCGACTGGTGTAGGGGGTAACTTTTATCTATGAAATATGTAACAGATCATGACTTGGGTATTACGTTTCCGTGTATATTATGGAACGGCCTAAAGTCCTGGTTTGATAAGATTCTAAAGTAAATTTAGGAAACCGATACCATAGTGGTTAAGGTTTCTATCTTGTAATCCTGCCCCTCATCCTATATAAGGTAGGCAGGAGGCTCTCTAGGGGGCATGAGACAACTAGATCGTCAGATCTATACTACACCCGGCGGCTTCAAATCCCCAAACAGAAGTAGGGTATTACCTCTCATTGAGAGGGCCTGAACCTGTCTAAATCCCTGTCTCCGCATCCATCCACTTTTAGGTCTCGTGCGCTATCCCCTTTTATTATTGTCGAATTCATGTTTCGACAGTTGGCGCGCCAGGTAGGGGAGCGTCGAGTTTCCAATCGATAAGTGCGATGGAATCAACTTCAGAACAAATGCTGAGATCAATCTCATCGAGTTCGATGGCTTGACTCTTCAATCCCGGTTTGTCTGTTCTAATCTGATTTGTTGTTATTAGATTGATTAATCGCAGATTAAACTCTGGGTATCTTTTGAGATCAACCGTCGTCGCCGTCTCACCTTCATGTCGGTGTCCGCGTGATCTTCTATTAATGAGATCCGCCGGCTACCTCCGATGACGACGTCGTGCTGAAGGACCATCAAGCTAGCCATCGGCTACAGGGCCAGATACACATATTTGTCCTAATCACTCTTGTTTTGCATGGCAATCTGTCCGACTGGCCGGCCAATCAGGAGGAGCCAATAGGCTACATGCAATCGTGCATGTGCTTTAGTGCTTATTACGGTCATACGAGCCTCTCCATCAAGTTGCAAATCAAGCCATGTGTTTGGATCTGTTAATTATATATCAATTATTTTCTTTTTACAAATATCTAACCACATATTGATGTACAATTTCTTGTCTTTGCATGTACCATCGCCTGTACTCCATCACTGACCGGCTGCCTCATCGCCACCGACTGGTGCTTTTGCCTATTCGGTTTGATGGTCACATCACCGTTCATGGGTATCCACGTGTTCACCGACCGGTTGGCCTTCGCCACCGCCGACTGGTGTTTCTGCCTGCACGGCTGGCCTATTATGCCGCTGTTGTTGGGCGTCTACGACTTCACTGCCGGCCTGCCTCCGTCGCCGCCGACTGGTGTCCTCGCCTATACGGTTTGATGGTCACGTCACCGTTCATGGGCATCCACGTCTTCACCGACCGGCTGGCCTTCGCCGCCATCGACTGGTGTTTCCGCCTGCACGGCTGGCCTATTATGCCGCCGTTGTTGGGCGTCTATGACTTCACCGCCGGCCTGCCTCCGTTGCCGCCGACTAGTGTCCTCGCCTATACGGTTGGTTGGTCACGCCACCGTTCATGGGAGGCAGGTCGCCACCGACTGGTGTCCTCGCCTATACGGTTGGTTGGTCACGCCACCGTTCATGGGTGTCCACATCTTCACCGACCGGCTAGCCTTCGCCGCCGCCGACTGGTGTTTCCGCCTACACGGTTGGCCTATTATGAAGCCGTTGTTGGGCGTCTATGACTTCACCGCTGGCCTGCCTCCGTTGCCGCCGACTGGTGTCCTCGCCTATACGGTTGGTTGGTCACGCCACCGTTCATGGGCGTCCACGTCTTCACCGACCAGCTGGCCATCGCCGCCGCCGACTGGTGTCTCTACCTGCACGGCTGGCCTATTACGCCGCCGCTGTTGGGCGTCTATGACTTCACCGCCGGCCTGCCTCCGTCGCCGCCGGCTAGTGTTTCCGCCTACACGGCTGGCCTATTATGCCACCGTTGAGGGGCGTCCATATCTTCACCGCTGGCTCGCCTTCGTTGCCGCCGACTGGTGTTTTTGCCTATAAGGTTGGCCTATTATGTCGCCGTTGATGGGTGTCTTCACTTTCATCGTCAGTCATCTCAAGCTGCTTCTATGGCTGGTGTATTCATTGCCATTGATGGATGACTTTGTTCCCACATTGGCCGCCTTGGCCATCACCAAGGGAAAGACCAGAAAACTAAGTCATCATTAATTTTCTTCTTTATATGATATTTTCCTTTTCCTCTGCCTCACCACGTCAACTAGTTCGCCATTGCCTAGTGAGTCGGGGGCTACAGATGTTATATCATATTTTTTCAACAATTTTTGTAATATTTGTCTTGATTGCTCGCGACATAATCTGAGTACAAAAGTGCCTATCGAGTTATGGAGTTCTATATTCCTATGCTTTCCGTTTGGTTTGTCGATGGATAGTTGCCTTTGGGCGGATTCCTAGCACCCGGGGGCTCGTTGGATGGACCGAGTAATGCAAGGTGCTAAGTATTATTCGGAATAAATCAAAAGCATAGAGATAAGTTAAATTTATTTTCTGCTCTTTACAATTGCAAAAGTACCCGAGTAGTAAATTCTGATTCGTGAAACTTTGTTCCATTAATGATGAACTCATGTCACTCATATGCATGTTTGGGAAGTGCCTAGGCCGACTCCCGATGCTTGGGGGACAGAGTGTTTAAACGTACGGAGTCATCTGCTCGGGAAAATCAAAATTGACAAAAAGGAGAAATACATATTTATAAATATTTTAAAATACTTGATTTTTTCTCGAGTATTATATTTACATCAGATAGTACTCAACCTATATGTTTGTTCTGCAGGATCCAGATCCAGATATGCATAATAGGGATTCATGGCTTTCAAAGCTTATCTCCTAGGCTTCAGGAATGGATCAGTCAGAACATCACTGACCGGCTTGCCTCCGCCGCCGCCGACTGGTGTCTCCGCCTGCACGGCTGCCCTATTATGCCGCCGTTGTTGGGCGTCTATGTCTTCACCACCGGCTTGCCTCCGCCGCCGCTGACTGGTGTCTCCGCCTGCACGGCTGCCCTATTATGCCGCTGTTGTTCGGCGTCTACGTCTTCACCACCGGCTTGCCTCCGCCGCCGCCGCTAGTGTCTCCGCCTGCACGGCTGCCTTATTATGCCGCCGTTGTTGGGCGTCTACGTCTTCACCACCGGCTTGCCTCCGCCGCCGCCGCTGGTGTCTCCGCCTGCACGGCTGCCCTATTATGCCGCCGTTGTTGGGCGTCTACATCTTCACCAACCGGCTTGCCTCTGCCGCCGCCGACTGGTGTCTCCACCTGCACGGCTGGCCTATTATGCCGCCGTTGTTGGGCGTCTACGTCTTCACCAACCGGCCACCTCGTCCGCCGTCGACTGGTGTCTCCGCCTGCACGGCTGGCCTATTATGCCACCGTTGTTGGGCATCTACCTCTTCACCAACCGGCTTGCCTCTGCCGCCACCGCTGGTGTCTCCGCCTGCACAGCTACCCTATTATGCCGCTGTTGTTGGGCGTCTACGTCTTCACCGACAGGCTTGCCTCTGCCTCCGCCGACTGGTGTCTCCGCCTGCACGGCTGGCCTATTATGCCGCCGTTTTTGGGCGTCTACGTCTTCACCACCGGCTTGCCTCCGCCGCTGCCGACTGGCGTCTCCGCCTGCACGGCTGCCCTATTATGCCGTCGTTGTTGGGCGTCTATGTCTTCACCACCGGCTTGCCTCCGCCGCTGTCGCTGGTGTCTCCGCCTGCATGGCTGCCCTATTATGCCGCCGTTGTTGGGTGTCTACGTCTTCACCACCGGCTTGCCTCCGCCGCCGACGCTGGTGTCTCCGCCTGCACGGCTGCCCTATTATGCCGCCGTTGTTGGGCGTCTACGTCTTCACCGACCGGCTTTCCTCCACCACCGCCGGCTGGTGTCTCCGCCTGCACGGCTAGCCTATTATGCCGCCGTTGTTGGGCGTCTACGTCTTCACCGACCGGTTTGCCTCCTCCGTCGCCGGCTGGTGTCTCCGCCTGCACGGCTGGCCTATTATGCCACCGTTGTTGGGCATCTACGTCTTCACCGACCGGCTTGCCTCCGCTGCCGCCGACTGGTGTTTCCCCCTGCACGGCAAGCCTATTATGCCGCCGTTGTTGGGTGTCTACGTCTTCACCAACCGGCCACCTCGTCCGCCGTCGACTGGTGTTTCGCCTGCACGGCTGGCCTATTATGCCACCGTTGTTGGACATCTACGTCCTCACAAACCGGCTTGCCTCCGTCGCCGCCGACTAGTGTCTCCGCCTGCACGGCTGGCCTATTATGCCGCTGTTGTTGGGCGTCTACGTCTTCACCGACAGGCTTGCCTCTGCCGCCGCCGACTGGTGTCTCCGCCTGCACGGCTGGCCTATTATGCCACCGTTGTTGGGTGTCTACGTCTTCACCACCGGCTTGCCTCCGCCGCCGCCGACTGGTGTCTCCGCCTGCACGGCTGGCCTATTATGCCGCCGTTGTTGGGCGTCTACGTCTTCACCACCGGCTTGCCTCCACCGCCGCCGACTGGTGTCTCCGCCTGCACGGCTGCCCTATTATGCCGCCGTTGTTGGGCGTCTACGTCTTCACCACCGGCTTGCCTCCGCCGCCGCCGACTGGTGTCTCCGCCTGCACGGCTGCCCTATTATGCCGCTGTTGTTGGGCGTTTACGTCTTCACCACCGGCTTGCCTCCGCCGCCGCCGCTGGTGTCTCCGCCTGCACGGCTGCCCTATTATGCCGCAGTTGTTGGGCGTCTACGTCTTCACTGACAGGCTTGCCTCTGCCGCCGCCGACTGGTGTCTCCGCCTGCACGGCTGCCCTATTATGCCGCCGTTGTTGGGCGTCTACGTCTTCACCGACCGGCTTGCCTCTGCCGCCACCGACTGGTGTCTCCGCATGCACGGCTGGCCTATTATGCCGCCGTTGTTGGGCGTCTACGTCTTCACCAACCGGCCACCTCGTCCGCCGTCGACTGGTGTCTCCGCCTGCACGGCTGGCCTTTTATGCTACCGTTGTTGGGCATCTACGTCTTCACCAACCGGCTTACCTCTACCGGCACCGCTGGTGTCTCCGCCTGCACAGCTACCCTATTATGCCGCTGTTGTTGGGCGTCTACGTCTTCACGGACAGGCTTGCCTCTGCCGCCGCCGACTGGTGTCTCCGCCTGCACGGCTGGCCTATTATGCCGCCGTTGTTGGGCGTCTACGTCTTCACCACCAGCTTGCCTGCGCCGCTGCCGACTGGTGTCTCCGTCTGCACGGCTGCCCTATTATGCCGTCGTCGTTGGGCGTCTATGTCTTCACCACCGGCTTGCCTCCGCCGCCGCCGCTGGTGTCTCCGCCTGCATGGCTGCCCTATTATGCCGCCGTTGTTGGGTGTCTACGTCTTCACCACCGGCTTGCCTCCGCCGCCGCCGCTGGTGTCTCCGCCTGCACGGCTGCCCTATTATGCCGCCGTTGTTGGGCGTCTACGTCTTCACCGATCGGCTTTCCTCTGCCGCCGCTGGCTGGTGTCTCCGCCTGCACGGCTAGCCTATTATGCCGCCGTTGTTGGGTGTCTACGTCTTCACCGACCGGTTTGCCTCCTGCATCGCTGGCTGGTGTATCCGCCTGCACGGCTGGCCTATTATGCCACCATTGTTGGGCATCTACGTCTTCACCGACCGGCTTGCCTCCACTACCGCCGACTGGTGTCTCCACCTGCACGGCTGGCCTATTATGCCGACGTTGTTCGACGTCTACGTCTTCACCGACCGGCCACCTCGTCCGCCGTCGACTGGTGTCTCTGCCTACACGGCTGGCCTATTATGCCATCGTTGTTGGACGTCTATATCATCATCGACCGGCTGCCTCGTATGACGCCAACTGTTGCTATCGTCTTCACAGCTGGCCACGTCGCCGCCGCCACTAATAGGCATCGTCATCTTCAACCCAAGCTGTCTACATCTGCTGCCGATTGGTTTCTTCACTTCCATGGCTGCATGATTCTGATACTGTTGATTGGCCTTATTGTCTTCACCGCCCGTCGTCTCGTCTGCTGTTGACTGGTATCCTCGCCTCTACGGCTGGTTTATGCCGCTACCACTACTGATGGATGTCATCGTCTTCATTGCTGGTCGCCTTGTCTGACATCGACTGGCTTGTTCGCCTCCACGGCTACGTGTCTTCGTCAACATTGACTGGCATCATCGTCCTCGCCAGTTTGCCTTTGCCGCCGCCCATGGTGTCTTCACTTTCATGGCTGGCCTATTTTGCCACTGTTAAAGGACGCCTTCGTTTTCGTCATCATTCTACTTCTTCCGTCGCCGATTGGTTATGCCGCCGCCGACTGGTGTTTCTATCTTCATGACTACGGTCTTCGCTACTGCATTGGCAAACTCTATTGCCGCTACTTCGCAAGTTTTGTTACTTCACCAACCATGACGACTACAAGTGTTTCGACATCTCGGTATACGTCACCAAATATGATGCCGTGTTATTTTACTACAACAAGTGGTGTTCCAATCTTCAATATTTCAACTCGGACATCTTCAACACGTATCTTCACTCAAGTGATGGCTACACGACAACAAGAAGCCACAGTTTTCGACTCTATGTTCAGTTGTTTCCTAACTAACCAAAGAGTCGGGGGCTACACAAATACAGGGCTCAAAATTCGACAAGTTTTATGTCAAGATGAAGCAATCAACTAATCAGCCAATGAGTTCTATGGAATCTAGAGTCATCAGTTTCGTCTTCGCTTCAGAGCAGACGTTCCACTTCAGTAACTCTTATTATGTCACCGGCAATTTTGGTTTCTCCACGCCGCTACAATCTACTCCAAATCTCTCAATTCTCAAGTTTGAAATTTAATCTACATATTCGGGAGGTTGGAGTTATCAACCAATTAACTCAGATTCAATGAGTTGGACAACGGTTTCTACTTTCCTTCTAGTGAAGCATCCGCAACAGCTACAACTCCAAGTTCTACTGCCATCTTTATAAAGCAAGGGGTGTTGCATCAGTCTTCGTTATGCACACGCTCGCATCAAGGAAACTACTTGAGCTTCGATGTCTTCTCAACTGTTTGATGGATTATTGTCACTGACTTCATCAGCCCTGATATCTCTGCCGTTGCTAATGGATGACTACGTCTTCGCCTTCGGTTGCTTCCGTCATTGCCGACTTATTATTTCGCCTTTACGGTTGACCTATTATGCAAACGCTGATGAGTGTCTTCGTTATTATCATCGGTTGCTACATTGCTATTAACTGGATCACCGACATCGTCATTTTCATCAATATCCTATCAAGCCTCTTCAACATAGCCTATTCTACTGCTGTTTGATGGGCAACTTCGTCATCATAGTCGATCATCTATGATTGCTGCTTATCATCATTACTGTCGGTTTTCTTCATCTTAATGATTGGTGGATTTCGTCATCGCCTTTGATACATGTCTACATCTTCACCATCGGCTTGATTTCGTCACCACCGACCGGTATCCTTGCCTTCACGGATGGCTTATTATGTCACCACTAATGGGCATCTTCATCTTCTTCACCAGCTGCCTCGTCTGTCACCGACTGATTATTTCGCTGCCATGGCTACACAACTTTATCGCTGGGCGCCTTTATCTTCATTGCTGACTGACCTGACTGCTGCCGACTGGTTTCTTCGCCTCCATGGTTGTGCAACTTCATCACTTTTGATTGGTATCACTATCTTCACTACCACCAATATTTTTGCCATCTCTGGTGGGCAATATTATCTCTGTATTGGTCGTCTTGTCTCTATGCCAACTGCGTCAGCTACCATCAATGGACCATCGTGACTATGACAGAAGGACAAGCCATATGATCAGGGGCTTACTAGCTCAAACACAAGTATCATACCTTCAATTTGGACTTGTTCCAGATACATGCAACATGAATTCATGATCATGGGTCTATTTTCTATGCTCAAAGACTGGAATATTTATTATTCCCCGTAAGGGTTATCAACCGAATACTTGCACCAGTCGGGATTCAATTATTATATCTATTTTGGAGTGTCCCATAAGAGATAATCACTCAGATCAGAAGCTATTCATATAAGCTACACTTGGTCTATATCACCCGGAAGATTTATTATTCGGGAGCATGTTACATGCGTCATCCTTTAAAGGGTGTCGAAGGCATATTTTTTGGCCTAGGCCTAATATGTCTGCAGCCCATATTTTCAAGTGTGGCCTGTCACGTTCTTTTAGGGACTTAGGCACTTTTTGCTTAAGCCAAAGTGCGCGTGATCAAGTGCCCAATACCTTAAAATCCTTTTATATCACAGTTACTCAACTTTTTAGGAGTTGGTACAATGCATCTTAAAAGGTGTCAAACAATAAAGCTTTATATAGCTGCCTCGCTGACTTTTTTATATAGTCATGGCGTTGTTTGGGTTTATCAAGCAATTGATTGGATACAATATCATTGCTTTTTGCCACGTAAGTGTGTATTTTTATTGACCAATATTATGGCTTAGACTGATTATATGTTCTGGTCATTTTCCGGATGGTTGGTAAATCCTTATGAGTTTATTTACTCGGATGTTACACCACATATGCCATATATTTCCAGGTGTGGTAAAACCATGTGTCTTTTAAGGACTTAAGCACATCTGTTAAAGCAGTGTGCGCATGGTGTATGCCCAATACTTTGGAAATTTCTTTATTCACAGCATTCAAGATTTTTTATAGCTGTTTTGCTAAGTGAATTTTCAATGATGTAGTCAACTTTAGGTTGCTCACATCAATTTTTACAAAGCAGTCGGTATATCACTTGGATCATGTTATTTGGGGATTCATACCGCATATGCTATATATTGATATCAAGGCACTTGGTTGACTATAATTATCAAAAACCACTCAGTTGGTTGGACTATTTATTCCCTGACTATATGCTTGGTTGATTCAATTAACCCCATAGTCGGGGGCTACACATATTAGGTGCATCTAGTCGATGCACCTGACTTTATTTTTCAGCCCTCTACAGTCTTCAGATTTGGTAAAAGTACTCGGGAGACCATGGCAAAGATGATTGAAGCACTCGGCTTTGGAGTAATTTGGTTTGAGAGAAGATTATCTTTTCGACTGTGAAGGTCTCAGGGGCTACTGTGGAGATTATGGGTACTCCATACCCACACGGCATGGTTATCCGACTGGTGTAGGGGGTAACTTTTATCTATAAAATATGTAACAGATCATGACTTGGGTATTACGTTTCCGTGTATATTATGGAACGGTCTAAAGTCCTGGTTTGATAAGATTATAAAGTAGATTTAGGAAACCGATACCATATTGGTTAAGGGTTCTATCTTGTAATCCTGCCCCCCATCCTATATAAGGTGGGCAGGAGGCCCTCTAGGGGGTATGAGACAACTAGATCGTCAGATCTATACTACACCCGGCGGCTTCAAATCCCCAAACAGGAGTAAGGTATTACCTCTCATTGAGAGGGCCTGAACATGTCTAAATCCCTGTCTCCGCATCCATTCACTTTTAGTTCTCGTGCGCTACCCCCTTTTATTATTGCCGAATTCATGTTTCGACAAACTAAGCTAAGAGTAGAGGAGGAGAAAGAGAGAACTTTTTCCAAGGACAGAACCAGTAGATAGGCGGCTTCACCCTCGAGATAGCACATATATATATATATATATACATATATACATATATATATATATATATATATATATATATATATATATATATATATATATATATATATATATATATATATATATATATATATATATATATATATATATATATATGAAAATTATAAGCTACTACCGGGAGCAGCTACCCCCTCCCTATCCACCCTCGATTCAATCGTTTGCCCTGGTAATGGTAATGACCATTAACGGGTTTAATGAATCCAATATTTTCACCCGTTTTCTCTTACCCGTATATTTTTCTCGGTGATCAACAGAAGGTTGTTTCTCTTCTGCACCAGATTCGAAATTTGAAACAAGATTACTCAGTTTGTTGTAGATAGAAGAGACGAGATAACTAGAGATTTTTCCGGGTGGTTTATTCACACTTGAGTTTTCTTATCCAGATCGAGAAACCAGGATGATTCTCCCGTCGAGCTGAACATTATCGATCTAAAATCATTTTCTGCGTTTTGTTAGTTCTTAATCCAACTGAACTCAGATTAGTAGCCTCGCCGGCGGCTGCGTTGAAAGCCCTAGCATGGAGAACTCCTGTTCCAAGGTTTGTTGCCAAATTCATCTGTTATTTTCCGGTGAGTACGATGGAGGCCTTGGCGACGATGAACAGCACGCCGAGCGCCCCAAACTTGCGCGACACAGCGTTCATGCCGAGCGCCCCGCCGGCATCACCGTCAAAGCTCGCGGCGGCCATGGATGGATTTTTTTTTTCTTATATTGAGTCTTTTCTTGATCGTATCTGTTACTAATTCATTTTGTTTATGGTTTGCATTTGCAGCACCTCTGCAGTCCTGCAGCAGGTGCGAATGTTTCACCTGCAGCAGGTGCGAATGTTTCAGGTGCAGTTCTGTTTTCACTAGAGCCCTCCATGCTGCTCGAGCAAGAAAGATGTATCAGCGGAAGCAGCTAGCTGGTTCTGCAGTCTCAAATTCCAAAAAAAAAAACAAGTGGCGTCAAAGGTAAAAAGGTAGTACAAGAAAAAATTTACACCAGGTGCTCTCCTGCTATTCTCTCAGATCTGTTCTCAGATATTGGTGACCAGCAGAAAGAGCTAGCGAGGCAAATAGGGTTTGATGGGTTGCTTTCCATGAGACTGACTAAACTGAACAAGCAATTCGGAGCATGGAGGGTTCTGTCATTGTCCTTCCAATCATCATAAATCCAGGGTATACCACAATCAAATCCATGTTGCTTTGCTGTAGCAACTTCTGTACTGGTATTGATTTACATCTATAATTGCAATTCATTACATGATCAGCTCTCACCAATCCAGAAACTCAATGTACACATCTAAGTCAGGAAATCAACAATCCTGCTACATGTTCTGCACTCCTCCGAAAAGAAAGAGCAGAACCTGCTTGGCTCCAAATCAGACCATGAACACTACCAAACTCAAAAGAAGCCATGTTCTGCTACTAGTGCAGAAGAAGATGACAAACATGTTATACTTCTGCCACGATTCGTCCGACAAAAACTCAAGCAGAAACTACGTGACACAATGTCATGTTCTGCTACTAGTGCAGAACAAGATGAAAAACATGTTATGCTTCTGCCATGATTCGTCCGAAATAAACTCAAGCAGAAACTACGCGACATGTTCTGCTACAAACCAAACAAAAGAAATTGCTCTGCTCCGGGTGTAGAACAAGAAGTTCAAAGTGTTCTATTTCCACCACGATTAGAGTTCGTAAAATGCAAACAGTGTTTGTAAAATCCAATTAAACATAAACTCTACATGTCCTGCTGACGAAATATATTACAATAGGTTCCATGTTCTGCTAAAATAAATCCGGACACCAACCCTACAATTCATTAGAAAGACTAAAGTCAGTGGGAAACTATTTTAAACGCTCGGGTGGACGTCCACCTGTTTCTTGTATGTTATCTAAATGGTTATGAAAAATTTTCAAAAAAAATAACATGTAGGTTAATATGTACTATATCATCTCACAACATGCAAGTTCAAATTCGACTTCTACAAGTTGTAACAAAAATAACAAATTTGACTGTGAATATATGTATACTAGTTAGAGTTTAATTTGTTATTTTTGCTACAACTTGTAGAAGTCGAATTTGAACATGCATGTTTGTGAAATAATATATTACATATTAACCTATCTTATATATTTTTTTTAAATTTTTTCATAATCATTTAGGTGGCATACAAGAAATGGGTGGACATCCACCCGAGAGATTAGAATCCATCTCCTAAAGTCAGTTAGTTCTTCCTCTCATAACTAGATTTGCGACCTCTTGTATTCCTATAGTGACCATAACACTCGCGTCCATTCATCAGTTTTCCGTCACCCTCCTGTGTTGCGCAAAAGAACTCGCCGGCGAGGAAAAACCTTCGACCACCGCTGGATTCTGCTGCACGTCACCACTCGCCCGACGTGGTACTGTCTTCTTCCACCGTCGACTTGTGGTGCTCGCCAGAACTCGCCGGCGACGACACGACTACGGCTAACACCGGCTTCTGCTCAGCGACATCACGCATCGATGAGGTCTCGCCTTCTGCCTCCGCGGAAGGAGAGGCAACAGAACTCGCAGACGAGGTTCGCCATCTACCACCAAAGGATTCTGCTCCATTTAATTTCTGCAGAATTGATCAATATTTTCAACAGAACATAAACTAAAACTAATCTCCTATGTGTACCAATCTGCGGCAGGCTTCTGCTGCTTGTCACCATTAGCTGAAGTGGTTTCGTCTTCTGCCTTCGCCACATTGTGCTGCTTGCTACAACTCACCGGCGACGACGCGCCTACGGCCGCCACCGACTTCTGCTGCTCGACATCACGCGTTGACGAGCTTCCGCCTTCTCGCGCCGCGGAAGGCGACGCAACAGAACTCGCAGACGACATTCTGCCCTTTCCACCGGAGGTTTTCTGCTCCATCAAAAACCTGCAGAACTAAACCTTCTTGCTCAGGAATCAGAAAGATACTTCTGCTCCTCCTTTTCTGTCCTACATCACCGTCAACTTAAATAGAGTATCAATAGCAACCTCCACACTAACTACCCTCCTGGTCGCACGGCCTTGCATGCGTGCGGATCAACAAACCATGCATGCAGAAGATTCAAAATGCCTCACCATGCAGAACACACAGCGCAGTGATCCGAATTTTCAAAAAAAAAAAAAAGAATAATCAAGTTTCTGCATCGGTGGATTAGTGGATCTTTTCTCACCAACCGTTAGTCAGTTGAAACCCGAAACCTTGATGTGAGATGGACAGGTGTCCGATGGTTACAATAGGAGTAGCTAATATATATATATATATGCAGACATATATAGATGGTAGCTTGCAACAAGCTGGTGGGTAAGGAACAACATCCGACCACATCTATCATTGGAATGTAGTACTCCACTACTGTACGTGAGTTGGAGAAGGATAGGTACTCCAAGCAAACTGTATGTCCTCCAACCTAATTAAGCTAGGTGAACCTGATGAGGTGCTTAATTAATTTTTTGTTATATTTACATGTATTCCATGGAGCCCTCTCGTCGTCTACCTCCAGCTTCATTGGAACCTGCAGGTGTGTGGCTGTTCTCGCAGTGGTCGATCTAGCTATATATAGTACAGTACTATATAGTCGTTAACGACTTTTCTGTCCCCCAGGCCCCCAAAAGTTGGACGGATCAGTAGCAAACATTATGATTTAATGTGTAGCTGTAATATCATATACCATTAGTTGCCTAGGAGAGGGTTTATAACAAAATTTTGGGGTCATAATAAGATCTACACATTAAATCATAATGTTTGCTACACATAAGAAACTATAGATGGAGAAGTTGCAACGGGTAAAAACGGATATATGATATTACAACCCTCTCCTAGGCAACTAAGGGTAAAAACGTTTTTTCAGTAATATATTAAGAGAATAAGAGCTGAGCAATAAATTGAAATATTACGATCACTATATGTAGATTATAATTAAAATATTTAATGAAAATCTTTTATGGGTTTTGGGCCGAAAGCCTTCATTCCTTTTCAGCTCTAGGACAGTCCACTACCTCCCTCCGTTTGGCCTAACTCACTTCGACCCAGGGACAAGTGGAGCCGTAAGCCCAGCTTGCACCATCCATTACCATCTTCAACCTCCCGAAGACAGTCCTCTGCCAGAACGGTTGTCTGTCACCCAAAACTGGAGGAGAAAACACACTATCGATATGGTGGCGCCGTGCGGCGAACGGATCGGATTAAAAAACCGAATAAGTAAAACAAAACACACACGGGAGAAAAAATGGCGACAAAAAGAATTGACAAAAAAACCAAAAGCGCCCGGGAGGCACGCGGTGAACAGATCGGAATAAAAAAAACCGGACCAAAAAACCAAAAGCGTTAGCGCGAGGGCAAAAAAAAAACTCTTTCGCGTGCAAAAAAAAGTCAGGAAAAAAACTGGTGCCAAAAATACCAAACGGACTTTTTTGTTTTTTTACTGGCGAGACTATTTTTCCTTTTTTTTTTTGGGAGTCGGACATTTTTTTACGACGACATGTTCATTTATCGACGACAGAAGCTTTTTAATCACTTTTTGAGTCGGACGTTTTCTTTTCTATTTTTACCTGTTTGAGTCGGACCTTTTATTTTCTTTTGTTACAGACGAAGGAAATTTCTTTTTTTTTAAAGTAGTAGAGATAGAGATTAAAACCACAACATAAAATTATTACAACCGATTTAAACACGAATAACGTATCAAAATACCGGCAAAAATATATTCAATTTTTTATAGTAGTAGACATGAAGAATCACCGAAAATCCAGGTACATATACCACACGAATAATAGAAAACGAGAACACATGAGTAGCTCAACTGATGTCAAGTCTTATGATGAAATATGTCCATCCAAATTTAAATAGTAGATTTCCAATCTATTTAAACATGTGCTAGCTAGGGCATTGGTGCAAGTGTGGTGTGTGCACGATCAAGCTAATGCATGTGCACGTCCTTTAAAAACAAAACAAAACAAAAGGAAAACATCAACACTATGAGATACCATACATCGCCCTACTCAAAAGTCCTTTCCCTCGACAACGATTGCAAACTTTGTGCAGAAGAAACCGTGCAATTGTCTCACACATGCTTTCAGAAAAAAAGAAAATCTCACAGTTCAA
This sequence comes from Oryza meridionalis, assembly GCA_000338895.3. Lineage (NCBI taxonomy): Eukaryota > Viridiplantae > Streptophyta > Magnoliopsida > Poales > Poaceae > Oryza > Oryza meridionalis. The sequence goes on along the minus strand of CM002530.2, from coordinate 3,164,827 downwards.
ACGAATACGATCGATCGAAATCTGTTTGTTATGTTGACATGCATCATCCTGTATGCGCATGGTGACATTTCGTCGTATGTTGTTGGGCTCACTTAATTAGGTTTTGCAAAAAAACAAACTAATTAATCAATCGAAATGTGCTCGATCAGTGCAAATTTAACAAATTGGCCATTTTAAAAAACTTATATCGAATGTAAACAGCGTAAAAAACTGTAGAGAGACGCTCCGGTGCCCTCTACTTGCAGTATATTACTCTAAGTAGAATTAATCTCGACCGTTTATTTTAAAAAGTAGATTAGTAAAGTGCTAAAACCGAATAGGGGTAAATCTGGCACTTAATTTTTTTTCTCATTTGTGCGTCCTATGGTCAAACATCGCTCGATCCCTCTCCATCGAACAGTAGAGTCGCCGTTTCCTCATTAATCGAAAAGGAGAGCACGGGAAAGAAAAAGAAAAGCAAATCGCGAGGTCTGGCCACCGCTGGCACTTGTGCATCGCGTTCCATAGATGTTTCTTGCTGTAGGTATTTGGTTTCCATTCAGCTTGATTGTTTCATATAAAATTTAAATATATTAGTTATATATCTGAATATTACACACGATGGACAAATCGAAACACTCCAATCCAGCGATGACAGATACAAGGCAACGGAAGAATAATCCCGTATGTTTTTTTACATAGACTTTACAATTGCTATTACAACAAGTAATATACATTGAACCATAAAAACGATGATATACACAGATAGGCACTTTCAAAACCACAAGCTGTTAATAAGCTATAGTTCTGATAAAAAACATGGCCATCAGTAACAAGCCAAAGCCACCCAAAGCCATCTTGAGATAATAAATTCACAGGAATTACAGGACATAGCACACTAGGAATCTCTCAAGCGTTGATTGACGTAGTGATCATTAGCTTGTCCACCTTGTCATGCTCAGCCATTCTGAACAAGCTCACTTGCTCTGGATTCAGTTTACTGGCATTCAACTTGAATCCCTTCTTCTAGGAGGAAAAATTATGACCAAGAACTACAGAACTCGAGCAGACAAGCAGAAAAACTATTCGAGAACTAGAGGCCAACGAAAAAGAAGATTCAGCGCAGATGTTCGAGCTGCAAACCTGCAAGCAGCAAGAAAAACAAATCAAATCTGACCTGCAAAGCAGAAAAAGAGTCTTCTCATGTCAGCTAATCCGTTGGAGAGCAGCGCTATAGCCAGCGAGAGGAGTCTTGGATGATGATTCGGAGGTCGAGAGATTGGTGGTCATTGGCTCCGGAGGCTGCGGGTTCCGCTTGGGAGGCGATGGATTGGGGGCTCGCCCTCGCGGCTGTGGGATCAACGGCGGGCGGAGATGGACAGGGCTGGAGCCGAGCGTGGGGGAGGAGGACACCGACGAGGAAGGAGATAGCGAGGAGGACGAGGTCTCGGCGGCGGCCAGTGGCACGGTGCTGGGGTCGGAGGCGGAGATCCGAGTGGCGAACTCGTCGGAAGGTAGGTCGACGCGGAGGAGCGGCGAGAGAGGGCGCAACTGTGGCGATCCCGGACGGAGATGCGAGCTCGTCAAGGGCGGCTGAGGTGGTGAGTGGGGCCGAGGTGAGGGAGTAGGAGGCGTCGAGGGCGGTGGAGCAGGTGAGGTCGTGAAGATGGTGATGGGAGCCGCGGGGTTCTCTCCGCATCGGCTCCAGATTTGGGGGGAAAGGACGAAAATATCCCTCCGCAGATAATTTTTCATGGACAAAAGTACCCCTCCACGATTCTACTACCACTAAGTGTAGTGGTAGTAGAAATAGATCTGAACCATTGGATCAAATGAGATCAACGGTTTATATTTTTTCTACTCTAGGTAGAAGGCACCGGAGTGAGACTCAATACTGTAACAAAAAATTGAATTATGCGAGCTCCCGTCAATCCCTTTGAAACTTCAATAGGCCAGCACAGGCCAGCATGAGGCCTCATGTCCATGTGGCGTTCAAGCTGATCCCCTCATCTACGTGGTAGGCTGGCCCTCAGCGCCAACCGTGTCGGTGGTGCCAACGGGTCGAGTGTTGAGGCGTAGAGCTCAGACCGAAGCGGTTGGTGTGGAGGACCTGTCATGTAGGAGGGGAGAACAGCTCTGGAGCCATGTTGAAATAGGGGTTAGCGTCAACGTCTCTCATTGGTATTGGAGTGTACAACGCATACAACAAGGGTCTAACGCTGAGCTTGCCATCCGTTTTTTTGTAAGTTTGTTTTACACGGTCCAATATCAAAATAAGTTTATGGAAATAGCCAATTCATTAAAATTTCAGATGTTCTCACATACGTTTCATCGTTTGAGGGTAGATGTCGTGAGAACCGAGAGGCAAAGACAAGAGCGCACTGTAGCAATTGTCTGGGCGGGTCCACCAATGGAGGAGCAACCAATGGGGCCCACGTACGGGATGCTGCGCCGGTGACCAAGTGGCCAAGTGGAGCTGCGACCTAGTACGATCGAGCATCAGACAGTGCATCTTGTTGGCGATAGATAGTTAAGCTCAAAATCATTAATTAATTCTCATACGGTTGTCACTCTGTTATACTACCTTCGTTCCAAAATAAATACAGTTGTGGATATCCGTGTTCAACGTTTGACCGTCCATCTTATTTGAAAATTTTGAGAAAAAATTAAAAATATTTAGTCACGTATAAAGTACTATTCATGTTTTATCATCTAATAGCAATAAAAATACTAATCATAAAAAAATTTTAAATAAGATGAACGGTCAAATGCTGAACGTAAACAGTGTAAAACTACACTTATTTTGGGACAGAGTGAGTATATTGATCTTATACTGAGTTGGTTTGGGCTTATCCAACTATGGTTTATTTATGAACATTCAAGCTGAGCGTATGTAATTTTTTGATAAATTATGTTTTTGATTTTGTTATGATCTCGGTTATCGACAAAACCACGCTAGAGAGAGTTTTTTTTTTTTGGAAAATTTAAAACAAACAACTATGATGATGCTTTAAAAATATAATGAGAAGAACCGATACAGGTGAAAAATTAAGGGCTGCAGCTTTCTTGGGGTTTTAGCAAAACCTTTTCATCAATTCAATTTTCTTTGGTACATGTGACGCCTTTGGTATGTACTAAAAATTTCTGGAAATTGAACTTCTTCACATGAAAATTCCTATATTGTCCCAGAAAGCTCCAAGTCACTGTACAATATAATAATTAACACGAGAGAATCTTAGTTACCACCTGTTCATCATGTGATGCGTATCAACCGAGGGCCCATCGATCGAGCGGCAAACTGGACAAAAGATGGGTCTAAGAAGGTACTACGTATTGTTTTTTTAGCTTTAGTTTATAAGCCGGAGAAATGTGTGCGAGGTAAAAAGAATAATTCTATTTAAGGTGACTTTATAGTTCTACCTACAGTGGTTCCGAAAAGGAGGGAAATTTATAAATAGTTAAATTGAAGTTCAAAATTTTAGGAATTTCATTTCCTCTGTACAATCTCAAATCAGGGTTGGAAATTTCGGTCATTTCGGTGACCCCGATACGATATTAATTCGGCCGAAATTTTTGAATTTTTCATGAATTTGGATAATATTTGTTTAAATTCAACTAAATTTTGTTCAAAATTTCGGAAATTTCGGTCCGAAATTTCCGACCGAAATTTAATTTCGGTGACCCCGATAGAAAACACTAAACCGATATAGTGAACCCTGTCTCAAATAGATCGACCGTCTCTAGCTAGTTCTGGACAAGGAACAGTTGAAGAGATTAATGCAAGTTAAATATACATATTTTAATTTCTTTAGCAAATATTAGGACTCAGAATTTTTCAATGCCTTTTCTCGAATTAATGCAATTATCTAGTTGGCCGAATTTTGAATTGCTTCGATTTTTTTTAATGAACACTAGGCACCGCTGTTGATTTTACTTTATTAATAGAGAAGAGAAAACGAAGCAATGCAAAATTACAACAACATAATCTAATTCTTGACTACATCTTTTTCTCTCTCATTCAGCATAAACAATAAAAGAAGAAAGTGTCACTTAAGATCAGTTGCTTCCAAGAAGATAAAGAGGGTGGCTTATCTCTTCTCTACTATTATAAAAATTGAAGATGTTTTTGCCAGTATTTTGGTACGTCATCCGTGTATGAGTCGGTTTTTAAGTTCGTTTGCTTTTGGAAATATATATCCATATTTGAGTCGGTTTTTAATATCGTTCACTTTTGGTAATATGGAATATGGAAGGAATCATATAAGAAATCTGTTTAAAAAAACTCGCATGCTAACTTGAGCCAATCGGACTTCGAACTGCAGCTCATGATTTTTTCTAAAGAAAAATATATATTCAAGCGAACTCCCACAGTGAATTTCATCTTAACTAAACCAAATAACAATAATAAGATTAAAATAGACTTCACCCGTTATAACGCATGAGCTTTTTTTTCTAGTTAGAGAAAATGAAGCTATTCATTTGCTTCCAAATATGCTCTTAAAAAGAATTTTCTTCATAGAATTGCTTCCATCGTTGGGGATTGTTCAGATATAGTTAACTTTATCCTCCAACGTCACATAGTTCAGATTTAATGACGTATCCCAGAAAATACCCAAAGTTGGGAATTGCTTAGATTTCCCAACTTATCCGATTGGTTGAAATTTTTTGGATTCCTATCCCTGGAAGTTGCTAAAAAAAAATACTTACCCCTTCATCCTAGAATATAAAAAAATTATCGCACCTAAAACTTAATCAATTTTGCTATATATTTGTCAACAAATTTTCCCCCAAAAATTTAACAGATGTAATTATAGTATAATCATAGTATAATTACACTATAACTTACATGTAATTACATCGTAACTATAATATAACTTATATGTAACTTTTAAAAATCTCTACGTAACATGTTATTTCGGTAAAATGGAGATTGTGGGAACAAATTCTTTCACATATATGTGTGCTGTGATTTTTTTTCTTCCTCACCAAAACAAATCTTGTAATAGATCTAACAATTCAAAATTACGTGAAACTTACATACAAGTTACAGTGTAATTACATGCAAGTTACAGTGTAATTACATTACGATTATACTATAATTATATGTCAAATTTTTAACAGAAAATTTATCGGCATATGTATAGGTGGTCCCAAACTTAATTACTATATTCTTAAACGGATGTAGTATATTTTTTTACAAAGTTCAAATGCTATAATTAAAGTTCATATTTTCTTAGGACACAGGTCGTCTGCAGTACTGCATGTGCAGTACTGCAGGCTGACATGTGGGCCCCACAGCCCTCGGGCCCACTTGTCAGCTTGCAGTACTGCGCATGCAGTACTGCATGGGATCTCAATTGATTTTCTTATGTATATATCCTTTGTTGGAGAATAATCAACTTGCTTAGGAATATGGATAGACATAAATTACACGATGCACGATGGATAGGGACAGTGAAGAATTGCAGAGATTAATACGTGAGCTTATCGGTATTATCATAGCAAGTTTAATAGTATAGCCAACTACTAATTCTAATTTATCTATATCTAATCTAATAGCTAATTTATACAATATAGTTACTTACTATACTATTAATATATGGTCCCACCTATCATATACATATTGCGTCTTAAAGTCCGTGCTGCAACTGGCTATAGATTTATAGCCTACTGCTCTTGTCTTTTATCATTTATCTTATTAAAATATGTTTATAGCTGGCTAATAGTTTGCTATTGTACCGCTCTCAGTGATGCCTTGTCGACCCCCGTTTTTAGAATAGGAATCAATCGTGTAAATAGTACCATTTCCCTGGATCAAGTAGTATGGTACACACGAATTCATAGCTAAAATACCAAGTGCACATACACGAGTGTCTAGTACGAATTATTACATCATAAGCCCGCAGGCATAGTTTTAAATCATCGGACCGAGCGGTCCGGAATACATCCCAAAAATAGAAGTAGATAAGGCAGCGGAGTTAAGGCAGCGGCACGCCATTGCCACAGACAACGACCGTAACTAAGACCTATTGAGCGCCATCGTCTTCATCACCCTCCTAGTAATAGGCATAGGGATCCTCCGAAGCTTCATCTCCGGCCTCTGATTAAGTTTATATTTGCAAGGGTGAGTACCAACCGTACTCAATAAGCCACCACAGCAACAATGCATATGATAGGGGTATTCAAAGATGGCTATGGTTCTTTTGCATAAAGCTAGTTTTGTAATTCTTTTCACAAACCTAAGACCTAGCACTGACTGATCAAATTTTTAGTACCAGTGTTCATATTAAACAATGACGGTTCTGTCCACCATCCATTGTGATCCCAAGGATAGCATCCCGCCATTCAATCGTCAAGGTTTTCTGAGGACGTCCACCTTCCCTCCTCTCCGGAAGTGGCTTCAACAGCATAAAAATCATCATGCAATATCCCATCCCACACAAGTTAAGAATTTTGAGTCTAGCCAAGTGTAATACACGTCCCGGTGCTCAATAACCGCGAGCACGGCTATTCGAATAGATTTGGTTTACTCACACTGCAATGGATGTACACTTTACGCGCACTCCACGACTGCCCAACACATGAGCTTCGTCCCAACCCATGAGACGCGTCACAGCAAAGCTTTTCGATAACCTCGCATTGGCAGTACCCGCTCCATGAACTTAAATACTCATGCACTCTAGACGTCCATGTTTGTAGCAGTGAGAGGAGTTTTGACGCTCCCGGGAAAGAGAAGTCTCACACACATATTAAATTATGGTTCAAGTTAAGTTCTCTCTCACACACACTCATGGCAGTCCTACCAATGGCGACACCGATGTAGGGCACGCCTCTCGGCCCTACCTCAACGGCTGTCCCACCGTAGCGCACCTGCCTCGCTCAGGGGTGAACCATCTATGTAGGGATACTGTCTCCGCTCGGCTATCTAATCCGCTAGGTCTATGCCCATACAAGAAGTGCGGTTGTACGGGGGTCGTTTCATGCTTAACTTCATGGCTCGGTCCTTAATTGACCGGGGACGGTACTAGCCTTTTCCAGATACCACCCAAATCCTCCGTCCGCCCCAGTCGAAAATAGTTGTTTAGTTTTATTTCTCCTTTCACAAATCATGTCATCAATATCATGGCAATGTGGTGCTCATGTTTCCACATGCCGCATCTCAATTACCTTCCCAAAGGTAATTGCCCAAGCATATAGCATTTGATAAATATTAGTATGCATGATTCTAGAATAGCATTTCTAAGCATTTGTCATAGTTGACTAGGGACTCATACGTAAACATGGTTACGAAGGAATAAGGGGTAAACAATAATCAAGGCATGGCATAATCGCAAGTAGGATGTTCATCATTGCATGCAATTTTGTTTGTAAACAAAACAATTTCACAAATGGGATCAACATGTTCAAGGAATAGTGATGACTTGTTTTGCTCAAAGTCTTGCGGGTCTTGGCCTTCACTTGGATCCGCAACTCCCTCGGGCTCTATAGTTACGTGCGAAAATTGATTTGAATTCGGTTAGAATTCAAATATAAGTCCAAATAAATCCAAATGAAAGTCGAATGCGAAAGTCGATTCCTTTATATTAACTTTACTATTCGCGAACTAAGGCAAACCCAATTTCGATTTAAACTATTTTGCGGGTATAAATATTTTGTTGTCATAAGTTTTTAATTTAATATTCCCGAGTATTATATCCATATAATAGGTCAGAAATTTCTATCGCGAGCTAAATATCGGACGAAATCCTAGAAATATTATACGATTTAATTTATTCAATGACTAAACGATTAAATATAATACACTGCTAAGATTCCTAGTAATTAAATCCGAATTTTTATCGTGAATCGATGACTTATAGAAATTACCAAAAATAATCTATAATAATCTATAAGAATTCATCTAGTTGTTTAGTTATTAATTACATCTAAATTACTACCAGTTTTAATCTAATCCGATCAAGAAACATATTTTTAAAATTAACCCGGAATTTTGATCGAAATACTACTACACTCTAGGAATTTCAAAAAAATAATCTATGATTAACCCCGACCATTTTTATTTCCTAAATCCTCCTAATCTCTCCCCCAATTTCCCTTCTATTTTCTCTCTTTTCTTTTCTTTTTCCTTCTCCCCCAATTTCCCTTCTATTTTCTCTCTTTTCTTTTCTTTTTCCTTCTCTTTCTCTCTTTTCTTTTCTTTTTCCTTCTCTTTCTCTCTCCATTCTTCTTTTCTTTCTCTCCCTCCCGGTTTCTCTCCTCTCTCTCGGCTCTTTGCCTCCCCGGCGGCGCGGCGACCAACAGGGGGGAAGGGCAGCGGCTCACCGACGGCGGCGGTGGCGACGACGGCGGCGGCGACGACGGCGCACGGCGCGGCGCACTGAGGCGGCGGCGCGGCAGCACGAAAGCGGTGGCGCGACAGCACAAGGGCGGCGGCGCGGCGGCTCGACGGCGGCGGCGCGGTGAAGAGGGAGAAGATGGAGGGGGATGGGTGTGGGAGAGAAGAGGAGGGCGGGGGGTTATATAGGGTGCGGGAGAGGGAAGAGAGGAGAGGGGCGGTGAAGGGGGGTGACGCGACGGCAGCGCAGCGGCGCGGGGCGCGAGGCGGCGATGGGACGCGCGCGGCGACAGGACGTCGACGGTGACGGCAACAGCGGTGGCACGCGGCGACGCGACGGGCGGCGACGCGACGGGCGGCGACGCAACGGGCGGCGACGCGACGGCGACGGCACGACGGCGACGGCGGCGCGGCGGGCGAGTGGCGTGCGAGCGCGGGGCACGAGGCGGCGACGGGACGGCGGCGCAGCGACGCGCGACAGGGCACGGGGCGCGAGGCGACGGCGGGATGCGCGGTGATGGCGATGGCGACGGCGGAGAGGAGGCGGAGTGGCGCGCGGCGCGCGGGGCGCGAGGAGAAGGGCGCGCGGAGCGAAGGGACGCGACGGCGGCGCGGCGCGGCGACGGCGGTGGCGACGGCGCGCGGCGATGCGACGGCGTGGCGGGACGGCAATGGCGTGGCAGCGGCGGTGCGGGGCTCGGGGCGTGGCCGGGCGCGCGGCAGAGGAGGGTCTAGGGCTAAGGACCAAAATCGAGCACCTATGAGGCAATGAACAGTGACTTTTTCTATTTATCCCCATTTTAGCCTATTTTCTATTTAAATTTTGCCCCATAAATCCTAATTTTTACACACATAAAGTTCACTCAATATTTGTGTCATTCTAACTAAAAATTTACCCTAGATTAATATTACTCATATTTTATTTATATAGTTTATTTTGAATTTTTAATTAGGGTTAATTCTTATTCCATCGCATTTAAATTTATTTAATACGAAATATGATCGTGATAGTATTTTATTCATTTCTATCCTCACCTCAACCTTTATTTTAAATTATATTTCAGTTATTTATTTTGCTCATTTAATTTTAGGTTTTATTCCTAATTAATTATTCTTTATTCGCTATCAACAAACTCCGAAATCAAAATCCAATGGAATAGGTGAATAAAATCGGTATGATGCAATTTATTTAAAAAAGTTTTTAAAGGCCCATATTTTTAGAGTTTAGATTTTCGTCGGTCGAATTTTTCAGGGTGTTACATGCCTTGAGGAAAACTGTGAAGGCATCATCATTCCGTACGTTCGTCTTTGTCGTGGTCGATATCATGGCGTACCTTACCAGCAGCAGAAGCAGCCGCTAATTGACTCTTGACGCTTGTTGCTTTGCCATTGCAGGGATCCTTTAATTATCTTGCAGCCCAGGTGATTTAAATTAATCCACTGTATGTTAGTACTTGAACAAGGACGACATACACAGTAGCTGCAGCTTGTGAGTAACGAGTACTAGGAGTACTGGGCAAATTAAGTACTCCCTCCAACCTTAAAAAAAATTAATCTAGAAAGAGATTTATCCCTATATCTAGGTACATTATTCTAAAAAGAGATCAAAGGTTGATTCTTTTTGAAGCTAAGGAAGTATAGATCGATTGATCGTATCTTTAAATGTAGTCCAAAAAAATCCAACCTAAGAAGATAACTATGAATCTGGACAAATTAAGAGCTGTCCACAGTCGTGGGAGGGGTCAGGTTAGTTTTTTTTTTTTTTTTACCGAGGGGGAGTAATCGGCTAAGAAAATTAAACCATTTTCGGTAGGTGTGCTTAGTAACATCCATGATCTGTTTTAACTACGTGAACGGTTTTGGGATTCTAATTTGTTCCCATATAATTAAATAGATGTTTTTATGACTCTTTGACTAAGCAATATTATAAAATATTGCTGCACGTGCAATCCTATTATATTATTGTAGTAATAGCCGAAAAGAAGACACCTCATTCGATTTGAAGGCTTTGAAATTATTACATTAATAGGATGAAGAAAATAAAAATAATCCGCTAAATCATGGTGGGGCTATAAATTATAACCGTGTATACTGATAACGGTGTACTATATTTTAAATCTAGGTTAGTTTAAGTCTCGACTACACTTTTAATTTCCAACTACTGCTCACTCATATTCCACGCGTATATTTTCTAAACTATTAAACGGTGTGTATTTAGAAAAAAAAAATACATGAAAGAGTCTTTAACAAATTATATTAATCTATTTTTTTATATTTTAAGCTAATACTTAATTAATCATACGCCAATCATCATTGCACTATACTTGCCACAAAATAAGGGTTCCACGAAAATAAGAAAGCCTAGCCACCTCTTCTTCCCTCGTAAAACCAGTTTATTTGGTGAAATGAAAATTTTTAGTTGGTGAAATGAAAATTTTTAGATGTCACATCGGACGTTTGACTGGATGTCGGAAGGGGTTTTCGGACACGAATAAAAAAACTAATTTCATAACTCGCCTGGAAACCGCGAGACAAATCTTTTGAGCCTAATTAATCCGTCCTTAGCACATGTGGGTTACTGTAGCACTTATGACTAATCATAGACTAATTAGACTCAAAAGATTCGTCTCGCGATTTACATGCAAACTGTGCAATTAGTTTTTCTTTTTATCTATATTTAGTGCTCTATATATGTGTCAAAGATTCAATGTGATGTTTTTGGAAAAGTTTTTGAGGAACTAATTAAACAGCCTCTCAGTACACATAAAAATGGATGGATGATTCTCAGTCTCCCATGAAGTTGTAGTAGTTGTGCTGCCACTGATGCAAGGAGTACCCTTGCTTCCCAAATATAGGAAAAGCTCCATCTCCATTAATCGATCGATTAAGTGCTAGTAATATTATATTCTTTCATGGAGATGAAGCCTTGTCACGACGGTGGCGGAGGCGGCGGCGGTGGCCGCCGCAGCTCGCGTGTGTTCGAGTGCCTCTTCTGCGACAAGACGTTCCACAAGTCGCAGGCGCTCGGCGGGCACCAGAACGCGCACAAGAAGGACCACCGCGTCGCAGCCGCCGGCGACTGGGACCCCTACTACGTCCACGGCAATGGCATCCACCCCGCCGCCGCCGCCGCCGCCGCGGCGCGCGACCCGTACGCCGGCTATCCTGCCGCGTCGAGGACGATGCCGCCTCCGCCCGTCGCCGCCGGCCGGACGACACCCCACGGCGCCGTCATGACGGCGCCCGGGCTGGTCTTCGCGACGACGTCGCGGCCATTGAGGCAGCTCCCGCACGGGCACGGCGTCGCCGCCGTCTCGGCCGGCTCCGGCGCCTGGCATGACATTCGCGCGTGGCCGGTGATGGAGTACTCCGACGACGGCGCCGCCTCCTTCTGCGGAGCCTCCCGGAAGGACGGAGGAGACGCTGCCGTCGACGACGTCGTCGTCGACGGCGGCGAGGTGCTCGACCTCGAGCTGAGGCTCTAGCTTGACGACGACGTACGACACAGATGCCTCTTCTTGTGGACAAAGGTTGTCTACATCCGTTGTACTGAAAGGAGTCACATCTTTTTTTAAGTTGATTTTTTTTGACGGATGGAGTATCATCTGGATCGTCTTGTATGGCTGCTCTAAATAATCACATTTGTATTCATTGCTCGCTATACTTGCGAAGTAATAATACATGCCATGCACTAAATAATCGCTTTGTTTTTGTTTGCAAGAGTGAGATAGGTCTCGTCGGTATTTAAAATTGTATTGTGGTGTCACCTAGGTTTCTAATATGGTAAAATGTGCATTTAGATTTGTAATCTTGGATTAATATATTATTGTAGGTCTAAGCCTTGTTTGACCGTGTGTATGACCACCGACATGGCGCTCCACACTGACATATATTGCATTCGGCCCCTTTTTAGCACACCATGGCCCAAAAAAATAAAAAGTGTACCTACTCCTTTTCCGCTACCATGGATAGAAATTTCTATTATGATTTATCAAGTTTTTAATAGCTAACAGTTAATTACTCATCTACTAATGATCTGTCATGTTTTTTCGTGCGCATCCTCAACAGTTTGATCAAATGGGGCATGAAACCCTTGTCCATATTATGACCATGTTTAGATCCCACTCCAAAATCCTATCAGATCGAACGTTTGAACACTTACATGAAGTATTAAATATAGGCTAAAAAATAACTAATTATACAGATTGCGACTAATTTACGAGACGGATCTTTTAAACCTAATTGCTATATGATTTGACAATGTGGTGCTACAGTAAACATTTGCTAATAACGGATTAATTAGACTTAATAAATTCGTCTCGCGGTTTACTAACGGATTCTATAATTAGTTTATTTATTAGTGCCCGACTACCCCATGCAACACTCTATATAATATCCGATGTGACATGCCAAAACTTTACACACCTGGATCTAAACACCCCCATAGGTATTTATGCTGCACACTACTACAAAAGTAATTTTTCTGTACGAGGCGTTATAATTTTTGCAAACGGATCATAACTAGTGGCGTCTTAAAAAATCGAGGGTCATTTTTGCATGTGGCCCCTTATGTGGCCCGTATGGAAAAATGATTTTCCCATACAGGCCTCTTAAGACGGCCGCATGCAAAAATGAGCTCATTTTTGCATCCGGCTCACTTAAGCTCCCGTATTACGGGCCACTTAAGGAGGTGTATGCAAAAATAAAATTTAAAAAATTTGAAACTAGTGTATCTCACTCATATGAACTCCAAATTAGATGATTCTTTTTTCTAAATGTTTCTAAAATCATGCTTGTCGAGGAGTGATCCTCTCGAGCGGGAGATCGTGGGATCCCCCTTTTGTGAGTTCGGCCTGGGGAAAGGGCTCGCCTCTGGAAGTCACGTACTCGCTCCCTAAATTATCAGCTAGTATGCACACAACAAGATTATACAGGTTCCGGCCGCTGTGAAGCATAACATCCTACTCCTGTTTGTATGATGATTCTTCTGTGCTCAGGAAGCCTCCGAATCTCAGATATACAAGCTAGAGTTAGAGAAGCTATCTCCCTAGATTCCGAGTCCGATCCCCTCTCTCACTAGGCGTGGCCGTCCTTTTATATTCTAAGGAGATACCACACATGCTGCCAGATCTACCTAGGGAGAAGGGAAAATATTCTCTATATTAATTACATGTCTTGTGCCTTAGCTTGGAAGCTAAGCCACGGTTTTTCTTTGGAGTGGGGCCAGCGCCGTCCCTTGCCTGACACGGGGGACACCCCTGTCAATCTCCCATTAATGGATGAAGAATTGTGATGGCCGTCCTCTGGCGGGAAGGATCTCGAATGACCCTCCCGATGGGACGGGTCATACTTGCCTCCACTCCGCCGGAGGCAGATGCAATGTGAGGGCACAGCTGTCCGTCCAGTCAGATGTGACTAGTGACAGGCCGGTCACAGACCGGTCATTCCTGTCCGCCATGCACCAGTCGCGTACGCCGCGTGTCTGCCCCTACCGCATTAAATGCGGCAGGGGGCAGTTGGGGCGCCGTGTTCATTAAAAAAAGGCTCGGCTTGGGCTTCCTCCCCGCTCGCTCCCCCCGCTAGATGGCGGACAGGCGGGGGCCTCGGGGCAAGACGGCGCGAGGGCCCGAGGGGTATGACATGGCACCTCGAGGCCTCGGAGCGAAACGGCGCGAGGGCCCGAGGGGCATGTCGTGGCACCAAGAGGCCTTGGGGCAAAGCGGCGCGAAGGCCCGAGGGGGCATGACATGGCACCCCGAGGCCCCCGACCGCTCCTACGACCCGCGGGGTACAGGGGCAGAGCCATGCTGTAGGTCATGCGCCAGGATGGGAAGGTAAGTTCCCCTTATTCCGCATACCCCTGGGCCCACTTCACCGACAGTAGCCCCCGGCACCGCGTCGGTCGTTGGCCTCCTGAGGTCAGTCTGACATGGCGCCTCTTGACCTCCTAAGCTAGGGTTGTGGGCCCGGCGGAGAATCTAGACGGACGTTGCCGAGCGGCCAGATTGGCGTGCCGATAATAACGGCGATTTGACCGCCACTAACCGTGCTGATGATGCAGGCGCTTTAGGCAGGAAAATCGGGGGGTCGGTTGGACCATACCTCGATCTCCTTGTCCGCCATATACGCGGCGATACTGACGGCGGTCCGCCTAGTCTGCGCCTGCAAATGTCGCACGCCCTACGCCGAGTGTGCCGTTGACAGGCGCATTAAATGCGGGGCGCGGATTCAGTGAGCGGCGTGATGAGCGGTTGCGGGAAATGATGAGGCAACTGCAGGCGCGGGAAACGATGAGGCAACTGCAGGCGCGGGAATCATGGGGGCAATCGTGAGGGCGTGAAACGAGGAGGCAGGCGCGGGCGAGGCAAGGATAAAAGGATACGGAGGCGGGGACTTCGCCTCCTCTCTTTCTCCGACTGCTCACCCGCACTCTCGCTCCCTAAGCCCTTACGCTCTCGGCACTCCACGCTACTTCACACACCAAGCCTCTCGTCTCTTCACCGCCAGTCACCATGGCCCAAGATGCTGGCGACGCTGTGCTTCCGGCATCGCGCATCATGGCGGATAGGCACCTTAGCCTCCCCCGCAAGATCATGCCGGAGGGGACCGCCGTGAGGACGGGGGAGTCGTGACCGCGACCGCGGTACCCAGAGCGATCCGTGCACCTCCTGTCCTTCGCCATGGCGGGGTTGGTCCCGCCATTCTCCAGGTTCTTCCACGAGGTTTTGGATTTCTATGAGATCCACGCCTTGCATCTCGCACCCAACGCCGTGATGACGCTGGCAATCTTCATGCATTTGTGCGAGATGTTCGCTGGGGTCCGGCCGACGATGCGACTGTTCCAGTTCATCTTCGTCCCGTAGCTGCTGCAAGGTGCAGTGGTGGGGGGATGCTACTTCCAGCCCCGGCCTAGCACGGCGGGGCAATACATTGAGAGTCATCTCCGCAAGAAGTGGGAGGACTGGAAGAAGGACTGGTTCTACACCGCGCTGCCGGACCACCCGTGGCTTCGACTCCCCGCCGGCCCTCCCGAACGATCCGCTGCATGGTTGGCGGCTTCGGAGCTGGGCGAGGAGTACGACGCCGTGCGGGACCGCCTTAGGGGCCTGCGAAGCCAGGGCCTTACGGGGGCGATGGTCTTTGGTGATTACTTCCACCGCCGCATCGCACCTCTCCAAGAGCGGCCCCGCGAAGCGTGGAAGTATACTGGACCCAGCGATCCCATGCGCACTCATGTGGGCGAGCATTGGGACTGGGGCGAGGAGGACGCAAAGACGGTGATTCGGCGGGTGGTGGGTCTGGACTCCGCCGAGCAAACATTGATTCCAGACGGAATCCTTCCCCTCTACAGCGACCGCGACCGGGAGAGAATCCTGGCGGTAATGTCAGCCGTCGGCGTCGGCGGGGATCGGTCCCGTCGGAGCGGCGCAGGTGGGGTGCCGTTAGTGCGGGCAGCAGCGGCGCAACTGCAGGCGGGAGTCGGGCCAGCGGCCCCGGCGGGGGCGGCAACTCCAGGGCACCCGGCCCGAGCCGCGGTCCGGGTGGAGATTCGGCCAGCAACCCGAAGGGGAAGCGAAAAATGACCGGATCCCGACCGCCCTCTCCCCCGCGCGGACGGGGTGCCGAACGCACGACGGACCGACCACCGGCGGGGCGCAAGCGCCCTGTCGCACCCGATGTAGGGGGAAGAAGAAGCGGCTCCGGAAGATAGGCCAGATAGAGCCGTGCCGGGGGAGCTTTATCGAGCCCCCGAAGTGGACCTTCAACCGTCCCCCCACCCCCGTGTAGGTACGATTGCCGGCATCCGCCTCGGTGCTCTTTACTCATATCGGCCCCTTGTTGCTTCTTCTTCTTTTCCTTCGCTAACGTGATCAGGGATCTTCTGCAGCGAGAGTCCTTCCCAGGGGGCGTCGGCGTCCGACCCCTTGCAGGGGTCGAAGTCCGAGCGATCGGAGCGGCCCGGGCTCGGCCGATCCGGCGCCGCGGGGCCTTCGCGGCCTTCCGGCGGGGCCCTCGGGCCGCACGCCGGGTCTTGCTTCGGGTCCACCTTAGCCGGAGCACGACCTGCCGAGGCGATAGCGATGGCGGTGTCCCCCCCGGGGGCAGCTCCGAGGAATTGACCCGCGCGGAGCGCCTTCCTAAAGAGGGGGCCGAGGGGGGTCGCGGCCCGGGCGCCGAGGCTGGAGGCAGCCCCGAGCCCGAGGCCGAGGCCGAAGCTTGGGGCGGGCCCAAGCCCGAGGCCGAGGCCGAAGCTGGGGGCGGGCCAGGTCAGAGAAACAGCCGCTCCCCGTTGCGTTTGGGGCGCCTTCGGGGCTGGCCACGCGGGAGTAGCCCCCAGTCCCGCGGGGGATCCAGCGGCACTCCGTCGTCCTGGGGGCGGACCGCAACCTTCTCTTCTCCGACTCTGGCAAGCATGGAGCCACTCCTGCAGGTGCTCGCTGCCGCCGATTCCACTGTCCGGGAGGGGCTCAACACCCAGGTTCAAGCACTGGCGGAAGAGCGGGCGGCCCTGGAGGCGGAGTGGGCGTAGCTCACGGCGGACCGCGCGCGGGTTAACGAGGGGCGCCGCGCTGTGGACGTCATGGTGGAAGTGGGGCGCAAGATGCGCCAAGCCCAACTGGCAAAGATCCAGGCGCGCGAGGAAGCACTGGACTCTGTCATCCGGGAGACGGAGGAAGAGCGGCAGGCGGCACTGATCGCCTCAAGGGTCCTAGATGAGGCGCTGGACGATATCCGCCTGCAATACGAGGCCCATGCCGAGGACCTAGCGGAGAGGGCCGAAAACACCCGCGGTGTCCTTGAGGCGGCTACCGCCCAAGAGCGGCGGGCATCGGAGGCCGACGCCTCGCTGCGGGCTCGGACGGCGGCGCTCGAGGCCGAACGCAAGGTCTTGGACGAGCGTGCCCGTTCTGTGCAAGAGTTCGAGGCCACGATTCGTCAGCGAATCGAGGTTCTCGACTCGAAACAGCGCGAGCAGGACGCGCGCAGCTGGGAGCAGGCGCAGCGAGCCCGGGAGCTGGAGGGGCTGGCTCGGGCGCTGGAGGAGCGAGCGCGTATGCTGGACCAGCGGGAGTCCACCTTGGCCACCCACGAGAGGGCGGCGGCGTAGGCGGAGACCTCCCTTCGTCTCCGCGAGGAGGTCGTAGCTGAGCGCGACCGGACCACCCTCGCCGCGAAGGCCTCGGCGGCCCGTCGCTCGGAGGAGCTAAGGCTCCAGGAAGAGGCGTGCCGGGCACGGGACTCTGTGCTCTCCGAACGCAAGGCCGAGGTGAGCCGCCGTGAGGTGGCGGCGCGCCGGCTAGGCGAGCAACTCGCGAAGCGCGAGGAGGCTGTCGCCGGGCGCGAGGCTTGGCATTTGGAGAGCGTTCGAGCTGAGCGCGCGGCGTTGGCGGCAAGGGCTTCTGAGCTGGAGGCCCGGGAGAAGGTCCTGGCGGCGTCGGCCAGCCCGGCGGTGCGGAGTTGGCGAGCCAGCTTGCCGTGGCCCAGAGTGCTCTTGCTGATCTAGGGCGCCTGGCGCAACATCAAGCTGGGCAGATTGCGGCCCTTCGTCTTACCAACGAGATCGGGCCGGGGCAACTCTCCGATGCCGTCGCCCGGCTGGAGCGCGCAGGGTGCCGAGTGGGCATCTCCGTTCGCCAGGACAAGAAGCTCCCTCCCATTCAGCCGGCACTCACGCTCCGGCTGGATGGGCTGGCGGCTGACCTGGAGAGGCTGGAGGAAAAGGTCGGCGAGACCATCAAGTCGTCGTCGGCTTCGCTGGCGCGGGCTGCGGTGGAATTAGTCCTCGCCAGCTACCAAGCCCGTGACCCCGACTTCGCCCCCTGGCGCGCGCTCGAGGAAGTCCCCCCGGGAACCGAGGCCGGGGCTCGGGAGCTAGTCCGGGAGGCGGCCGACGCGATCGTCTCTAGCTTCGAGGGGTCGGCCCCTCTGTTCACCTCTGGGCTTGCCTCGGACGAGGAGAGCGGGAGCGAAGATGAGGGGAGCGGGAGCGGAGACGGTGGTGACGACGCTGGTGGCGAGGATTGGGACGACGTGGTCAGTGGCGCCGGCCTCGGGAGCTTGGGCACTCTGTGATTATCCCCGCTTTTAACTTTCTTTTGTTATGTGCCTGCATCGGACACCTTATCTTCAGGCCATCGTGCCTTCTTACTTGTAAATAAAGTTTCTTCTTCGCACTATCTACCCTTTCGCTTTCTCCATTAAATGCCTGCGGCACAGAAAGAAGAAAAACCAGA
The DNA here is from genome assembly GCA_000338895.3 of Oryza meridionalis. NCBI lineage: Eukaryota > Viridiplantae > Streptophyta > Magnoliopsida > Poales > Poaceae > Oryza > Oryza meridionalis. The sequence continues at coordinate 3,146,278 of CM002530.2, read as the reverse complement.
GCAAAAGCATTCAATTAAATTCCCTATGATTAAGTAGCTGTTTTTACCCCTTCCCCCCCTCTCTCGGGCTCGTCCTTGCGAAAAGATAAATTCGCGCTCAGCTCGTGGAACCTAAATGATAAGGGGCGAGGCTACCGCCCCGAGGGAGCCGCCCCGCGGGTCTGGCCAGACCAAGGCTACGACGACCGGGGGTCGGGGACGGCCGTGTGTAGGCCCTTCCGAGCTCCCGGAGTTCGCCGCAGCCCAGGGGCACTGCCCGCGCTCGGGCTCCCTTTCAGCGGTTTTCAGGTCGCCCAATGCCACTTAGGGTTCGGAGCAAGCACGAATTATCATTTGAACCAGGACGAGCCAGAGGAAAGGGCACAAAAAAGGGTGTGTAGCGGCGTCCACCGAATTTATTATTTGGAAAGGGGAAAAGATACAAAATACTGCACAGTGGTAGCCCCCGGCCAAGTCCGCGCAAGCCGAAAGGTTGGGCGAGGCTTGGCCCGAGCTCCTGGAAAGCAAATAAGAAATGCGACGTTATGGATAGAAGCGGCGGAGGTATTGGATATTCCATGGATTAGGCAGCTCCGTGCCATCGTCCGTGGCTAACCGAACAGAGCCTAGCCGGGGAACCCCGATCACTTTGTATGGCCCTTCCCACATTGGTAAGAGTTTGCTCAGCCCCAAGCGCGACTGTACGCGGCGTAGGACGAGGTCGCCAACTTGTAGTGATCGGGCCCAGACGTGGCGCTGGTGATAGCGCCACAGGCTTTGCTGATAACGCGCCACCCGCAGGGCCGCGCGTCTCCTCCTTTCTTTTAAGTAGTCAAGATCGTCGCAGCGGAGGACATCCTGGGTGGCCTCATTGTATAGAGCGACACGAGGCGAACCCAGGGAAAGCTCCGATGGCAGGACCGCCTCGGCGCCATACACCAGGAAAAAGGGGGTTTCTCCTGTGGCACGGCTTGGAGTGGTCCAATTTGCCCAGAGCACGGCGGGCAATTCTTCAAGCCACGAATCTCTGTGCTTTTTCAGGACGTTGTACATCTTAGTCTTGAGGCCCTTAAGGATTTCTGCGTTGGCTCGCTCAACTTGGCCGTTACTCTTGGGGTGGGCGGGTGAGGCGAAACATAGCTTGATACCCATGTCGTCGCAATAGTCGCCGAACAGTTCACTGGTGAACTGGGTGCCATTATCCGTAATGATACGGTTGGGCACACCGAACCGGGACATGATGCCCCTGATGAACTTGAGGGCGGAATGCTTGTCGATTTTGATGACCGGGTAAGCCTCGGGCCACTTGGTGAATTTGTCGATGGCAACATACAGATGCTGATACCCGCCTCGAGCCGCTTTGAACGGCCCAAGGATGTCTAGCCCCCAGACTGCGAAGGGCGAAGAGAGCGGGATGACCTGTAAAGCCTGGGCCGGCTGGTGGGTTTGCTTGGCGTGGAACTGGCACGCCTTGCATCGCTGGACCCATTCCTGTGCGTCTTGCAACGCGGTTGGCCAGTAAAAACCTTGCTGGAAGGCCTTACCGACCAAGGTGCGCGAGGCGGATTGCGCCCCACACTCACCCTCATGGGCGTCGGCAATAAGCTCGACGCCTTGTTCCCGAGAGATACACTTCAAGAGCATCCCGTTGGCAGCGCGTCGGTAGAGGGTCCCTTCTATGAGCACGTACCGCTTAGAGATGCGCGCAAGCTTCTCAGCTTCTGCGCGATCCTCGGGAAGAGTACTATTGTCGAGGTACGCCCGGATGTGAGCCATCCAGGCGACGTGACGAGGGGGGTTGGGGTCGACCCCCTAAGGCCCCGAGGCTCGCGGGTTTTCGGGGCTCGGGGCGGAGGTTGTGGCGCTGGGGTCCTTCGGGGAGCCCAATTGTGCCGACAGCCGCGCAAGCCTTTCCTCGAAGGTCCCCAGAGGGAGTGGGGCTCGCGCCGACGCGATACGCGACAACTCATCAGCGATTGCGTTGTCGCGCGGGGGCACGTGCCGGAGCTCGAGCCCGTCGAAGGGGCGCTCCATACGCCGCACCTCACGTACGTACGCCCCCATTTGCGGGTCGGTGCACTGGAATTCCTTGGAGACCTGATTCACGACCAGCTGGGAACCGCCTAAGACTAGGAGGCGGCGGATGCCCATTCCAGCCGCCGCCCTCAACCCTGCGAGGAGTCCTTCATATTCCGCCATATTGTTTGTGGCTCGGAAATCGAGCCGAACGACGTAGTTAAGGACATCCCCGGTTGGTGAAGTTAGTGTGACTCCAGCCCCCGCACCATGAAGGTTGAGGGAGCCATCGAAGTGCATAACCCAGTGCCCAGCGTGAATGTCAGCGCTCGGGTCTTCACCGTCTCCGAGGAGGGAGGGGGGATCGGATGGGAGAGGGCCATCCACCGGCGTCCATTCTGCGATGAAGTCAACCAGAACCTGGCTTTTAATCACGTGCCGCGGTTCGAAGTGCAAGTCGAACTCAGCAAGCTCGAGGGCCCACTTCCCTACCCGACCGATGCCCTCTCGGTTGTGCAATATCTGACCAAGAGGGTAAGAGTCACGACGGAAACCCGATGTGCTTGGAAATAATGGCGCAATTTCCTCGAGGCCATTAAGACTGCAATTTCCTCGGGTTTTCGCGTCTCGGAGCGCCTCACTGACAAAGTAGACGGGCCGCTGCACCCTCCGGTGGGGCCGGTTCGTGATGTCTGGGGCAACTGGTCCGGGGCACTCGTGCTCGGGAACCCCACGGGGATCTTGGACCATGTCGCGATCGTAGGCCTCGGGGGCGCCTGTCAGAGCCTCTCTTCTTCCCGCGGGGGCCTCGGGGCCCTCCGAGGGGTTGTAGGCCTCGGGGGCGCCTGCCAGAGTCTCTCCTCTTCCCACGGGGGCCTCGGGGCCCTCCGAGGGGCTGGGGGCTTCAGGGGCGCCTGCCGGAGCCTCTCCTCTTCCCACGGGGGCCTCGGGGTCCTCCGAGGGGTTGGGGGCTTCGGGCATCGGGCTTTGGGGGGACAAGGGGCCATCACCAGTTGAGGGGGCCCCTGGCCTACTCTCGTTGCGTTCGACTACTAGGGCGGCACTCACCGCGTGGGGGGTCACAGCCAAGTAGAGCAGCAACGGCTCCTCTGGTCCTGGGGCTACTTGGATAGGGGGGAGATGAGGTAAGTTTTCAGCTGATTGAGAGCTTGCTCTGCTTCCTCTGACCATACAAACGGCCCGGGGCGCTTGAGGAGTTTGAATAGGGGCAGCACCCTCTCTCCCAGCGTCGATATGAATCGACTTTGGGCGGCCATGCATCCAGTGACGCACTGCACATCCCTAAGCTTGCTGGGGGGGCGCATCCTCTCTATCGCGTGTATTTTCTCGGGATTAGCTTCTATGCCTCAGGAGGAGACTAGAAAACCAAGGAGTTTGCCCGCCGGCACACCGAACACACACTTATCGGGGTTCAGTTTCATGCGCGTGGACTTAAGACTATTAAAAGTCTCGGCCAAATCATGCAACAACGTATCCTGGTGGCGCGTCTTTACCACCAGGTCATCAACATATGCCTCTACATTGTGCCCTATCTGATTACTCAAAGTAATACGAGTCATACGCTGAAAGGTAGGGCCTGCATTTTTCAAACCAAAAGGCATAGTTGTATAACAAAAGGTGCCCACAGGGGTGATGAAAGCAGTTTTTTCCTCATGTTCCCTAGCCATGCGGATCTGGTGATACCCAGAGTAGGCATCTAGAAAACACAAAAGGTCGCATCCTGCAGTGGAGTCGACTATCTGATCTATGCGCGGCAAAGGGAAAGGATCTTTGGGGCATGCCTTATTGAGGTCCATGTAGTCGACGCACATCCGGAGTTTGCCGTTGGCCTTCGGGACGACCACCGGGTTTGCCAGCCACTCCGGATGGATCAGCTCGCGGATGAAGCCAGCCTCCAGGAGCCGCGCCACCTCCTCTCGGATGAAGGCTTGTCGCTCCGAGGCTTGACGCCGCACTTTCTGCCGAACGGGCCGCGCATCCGGCTGCACGGCGAGGCGGTGCTCGATCACCTCCCTGGGCATGTCCGACGGCTTCCATGCGAAGACGTCGGAGTTTGCCCGCAGGAAGGAGACGAGCGCGCTTTCCTATGCGGCGTCCAAGGTCCCGCCAATTTTGGCGGTCTTGGACGGATCATCGCCAAGGGGGATCTCCTTGACGGGTACCTCATCAGCCGAGGCGAGGCGCTTCTTGGAAGCGCGGGATGCGGAGGCCTCCGGGACCTGCCGGCCCGTGGCCACCGCCAGGTTGTCGGCGCGCAGCTCCGCGCAGGTGAGGGCGACTTTGACATCGCCAGAGACTGTGATGGGACCACTAGGGCCCGGCATCTTCATCTGGAGGTAGGCGTAGTGGGTGGCAGCCATGAACTTTACCAACGCCGGCCTGCCCAGGACCGCGTTGTAGGGCAGATTGAGATCCGCCACGTCAAAGTCAATCCGCTCGGTGCGGAAGTTGGCGGAGTCCCTGAAGGTTATCGGGAGGTCAACGTGGCGGAGTCCCTCTCGGCCACGTGTGCCCCGGGGTCACGCCGATGATCGGCAAGGACGGTTGGAGCTTCATCCCCGGGACCTTGAGCGCGTCGAAGGCGGCCGGGGAGATGATGCTCAAACTGCCCCCCCCCCCCCCCCCCCGTCAACCAGGACTCGCTTCATCTTAACGTTGTGGATGGTTGGGGAGACCACAAGAGCCAACTTCCCACCTCGGGCGAGCACCGTCGGATGGTCGCTCTAGTCAAAGGTGAGCTTCTCCTCCGACCAACGCGCCTTCCGTGCCACCTCGTGAATCGGGACGGCGGCCAGAAGCTCACGCCTCATGGCCTTGATTCCACGACGGGATGTGTAAGCACAAGCCCCCCCATCGAGAGTGGCGACAGTTCCCTGAGGTATCTGGAATTCCATACCCTTGCTGTCATCGCCATCGTCGGCGGGGGCCTTATTCTTAGACTCCTCCCGCCGATCATTGGCGGGGGTCGCGGGGGCTTTGCCCTCCCGTCGACTCTGCCGCTTCTCCTCATCGGCTTTCCGAAACCGCTCGGCCAAGTTCTTGACCGAGCGGCAATCGGCAAGACTGCGCCGATAAGTATTGTGCACCGAGCACCACTTGTCCGCCGACCAACCCTCACCGGAAGGGGCGGTAGAGCTCGGCTTGCCGTTGGTGGTCTTTTCCTTGCGTGGGGCCCACGAGGGCCCATCAGCCACAAGAACATGGCCCTCGTCATCAGAGCGGGCTGACTTCCGCTTGCCCCTTCTGTCCCGCCGCTTGGAGTGGGGGGCAGTCTCGGGGGCGGCTGCCGCCGCCGCTCCGGTGCTGGGGGAGTTCCAAGTCCACGCCTCCTCCTTCCGAGCCACCTTGTCGGCTAGCTCGAAGAGCTCGGCGGTGCTCTTAGGCTCCTTGGAGGCGATTTTCTCCAGCATGCGGTTGTGCCGCACGCTGTTCCGAAACGCATAAACGACTGCGTGGGCCGGGATGCACGGAATAGTGTTGCGGACCTGGCAGAAGCGCTGTATGTATGAGCGGAGGGACTCATCGTCCTTCCGCTGTACAGCGTGTAGGTCTGCGTCCTCCCCTGGACGGGGGTATGTGCCCTGGAAGTTTGTGATAAACTGCTGGCACAGGTCCTCCCAGGAGTGGATGGAGTCGGGGGGCTGGGTAATAAGCCATCCGCGCGCCTGACCCTTAAGAGCCATGGGGAAATAATTCGCCATGACCCGGTCATCCCCTCCCGCTGCCACGATGATCGTGGTATAGATCTGGAGGAACTCAGAGGGATTGATGCTGCCATCATACTTCTCCGTGAGGTTGGGGTGAAACTTCGGGGGCCACCGGACATTCCGGAGACTTGCCACGAAGGCCCTGCAACCAGTTCCCCCTGGGGTGGACGTGAGGGGCGGGCCGCCGCGCGAGGAGGAACGCGGCACTCCAGACGAGGAGGCGCTTTCTCCCATGCGGGCAGCGCGGCGCTCGTCTCGTCGACGGTCAATGCTGACTAGAGCGTCCTGCCCCCCGTACAGGCCATCGTGACGCCTCCGGCTTTCCGAGACCCCTGACGACGTTGGTGTCGCAGATCGCCTTGAGGCCGTGGCTGTCCGACGGGCCCTTCTCCTTGCTGACGAGGAGAGGACGGTAGAGGTACATGACGTACCTGTGGCGGTGGAACGGCCACTCGCGGCCAACTGCCGCTGGGCAGTGGTGACCAAGTTGGCGATGTCGTCCAACCATCGTTGGATGGGGGCCTCCGGATCCGCGTCCACCGGAGGATGGCGCAGGAGAGCTCCCGCCGCCTGAAGTGCGCCCCACCTGTCGGAGCCGTCGTCTTCCTCGGGCCGGAACCCTAGCCGAGCGCCGCCGCCGCCGCCCTTTCCAATTCGGCCGCCCCTTTCCCGTTTCGGTGAAATTATTTGAGGGGAAATGCATCCCGTGATCTCCTCTACCTTTTTCTCTTTGGAAGCATCGGCCGAATCGCTTTGGAAAGTCGGGGATTCGAGCTCGATTCGGAGCCGGCCGAACACTAACCTTCCATCGCCGTCGCCGGGCCGCCGTGGGCTTCGCCGCTGCCTCCCGACCCCTATAAAAGGTTCCCCGCGCTCTCCTCTACCCTCCGCCGCCCTCGCCTTCGCCTCTCGTCGCCCGAGCCGCCCTAGCGCCGTGCACCCGTGCGCCGCCGTTGCCGCCGCTGCTCCAGCCGTGCGCCGCCGTCGCTCCGGTCATCGCCGTCGCTCGGGGAGCTCGCCAATGTGGTCGCCGTCGCGTTGCCGTCCTCGTCCGACCCTTCGCCGTTGCTGTGGACCGCCGGAACACCGCCGTCATCGTCGACCCGAACCTCTCCGCCGCTTCATCCTCGTCGCCGGCGTCATCCGTTGCTCCTCCGCCACTAGTTCGGTCGCCGGTGAGTTCGCCGTGCACTCCGCATCACGTTGGTGCCATCCGTTCGCGCTGCCGCGTCGTCGTTCGCCGGCGGGCATGCGAGTCCGAGCCGCCGTCGCCGCCGTCGGTCGGGGATGACGTCATCGCTGACGTCATCGGTGCCCTCGCTCGTGAGCCGGCCGTGCGCCGTTTGATCTCGACCGTCCGTTCGGATCGGATCGATCTCACCCGTTCAATCCCGTAGACCGTTGCTGTGGACCCGGTCCACCGTAGACCCGAGCCCGCTGACGCAATAAAGCCCCTTTTTCTTTTCAAAAATAATTCATTATTGCGTCATAATTCAATTAAAATTTATATAAATGATTTAATCCGATTAAATCTTTAAAAATTCATAACTAATTCATCTTAGCTCGGATTTAGTTGGTTCAAGTCTCTAAATTTTTCTAAAATTGAGATCTACATGTTAAAAATATCCACATGTACTGTTCATGCTTGCTTATGTGCTGTTTTGGTGTTTTTGCTCTTTTCTGTTTAGAATCCGACGTTTCCGGAGTGTCCGCTTTTGCAGGAGAAGATTTAGAAGAATTCCAAGGCCAGCAAGGCAAGTCACACAGATCCTAATCAATCCTTTGAGCATGTTGATCCCGTTTAAAGCTATTGTTTCTATTCAACTATTGCATTTATTTTCGAATGTCATTGGGTGGAATTAGCCTATTGTTTGTTATAGCCCTTTTGTTCTTGATTATCTTATTCCTTGATACCTTGGGTTATTATAGCTTGACTAGTTGAGCATTATATTGGTTCGACTAGATGATTAGATGTAATTGCTTAGCCATGCTTAGAAACTTTAGCACACTAATGGGATAACTTATGATTCACTATCACTTAATGATGGCTTAATGCTAGTTCACGATGGTCAATCGTGATTGGTTGATTAAGTAATTTGACAACTAAAACCTGATAATGGTGGGTTGTGAGTACATGGTTTTGATGGTCGTGCTCATGACAATTAAGGACCGGTTCACGAACTTCGGTTGTGAAACATTAACCGTGCCAACCACAAGCCAGCGTGGGCAACGGCTTTATTTTTTACATAGCATAGTTCATTGCGGAGCACCAGACTGAGAAGTGGCGGAGATAAGCCCACGGGGGTCGCTGGGGAGTCCATGCCTTGTTTATAAGGGGGTGACTATGATCCGGGAAAGGTGCACTGTAGTGAATTGTGTTGTGTGAGGGGTAATGTCACAGCTCCTTTCCGAGGTACCGTGGTGGTACTGAGGCACATGGTGACATGATGTGGGGCTGTGTCTTGTGGGTACAGTGGTACACCTCTGATCAGAGTAAAACTATTCGAATAGCCGTGCCAGCGGTTATGGGCGGGTCTAACAATGTCTTTCGTGATTAGTCTCACCCTTCACACCATAATGAAAGATGCTATAACTGGTAATAATTGTTTATCTCCTGGTTTAGAATGGTATATTCCTGGTTTGGAGATTAGAACTGTGCAGCCGGGGTTGGTTGTTCAGAATGGTTGGGCCTATACAACCGGGTATGTTGTATAGTGTTGGATTAATACTGTTTAATAAATATTCTACTGTTTTATTAAATTCTGAAATATTTATTAAATGCTATTTATGCAAAGAAGCCTATATTATGCCATCCTTGGTTATCCTGTGCACTTGCATATTTGCTGCGTGGCTTGCTGAGTATGTCATATACTCACCTTGCAATCATTCACCAGTGGAGGAGTTCTACAATGACGCTGAAGGTGTTGAGGATTTGGCGTAGTCCTTGTCAAGCTGCCTATGGAGTGGAGTCGTCTGCGCTGTTTATTTTTATTTTCCGCTGCTTAGATCTTTATTGTTTTGAGAGGAACTATCCACCTCTGTAATGACATTTTATTCGCCCATTAATTAGAGTAATAATTGTACTCTACTATCAATTTGTTATTGTGTGCCTCGGTTGATGCCTGGACGAGGGTTTACACACATGTAAGCGTTTGGAATTTTGGATAGAAATTCCGGGCGTGACAGGCGCGGCGTGAGGCGGCGGCACGCGGTGGCGGCGGCAAGGAGGCACGCGGGGCCGGAGGCCGAGGGCGGCACGCGGCGGCGACGGCCAAGGGTGCACGGCGCGAGGCGGCGGCAGCGGCGGCCGAGGAGGCACGCGGGGGCAGTGGCCGAGGGCGGCACGCAGTGGCACGCGGCGGCGGCGGGCGGGAGTGGCCGCCCGCATGGATCTGCCGCCTCTACCTCCCTCCGTCGTCGCCGGCGACTCCCCCGCCCTCCTCCAACGCGGATCCGGCGGCGACGCCCACCCCCACGGCGACGACGACCTCGGGCGGCGGCGCCACCGCCATCCTCTCCTCACCGCCCCTCCCGCCTCCTCACCGCCGCAGCAGCGGGGGCGGCTCTGCCGCCTCGGGCGGCGCCACCCCATGCGGATCCGGCGCCAAGGGCGGCAGGGGTGGCCGATCCGGTGCCGGCGACGACGGCGGGCGGCGGGGGCGATGGATCCGGAGCCGGCGACGACGGCGGGCGACGGGGGAGACGGATCCGGTGCCGGCGACGACGGCGGGCGGCGTGAGCGATGGATCCGGTGCCCGCGACGGCGGCGGGTGGCGTGGGCGACAGATCAAGTGCCGGCGATGCTGGCGGGCAGCGAGCGCGACGAATCTAGCACCGTGCGGCGGCGGGCTAGGGTTTGGGCCCGCATGTGAAAATGGGATTTTTGCATGCAGTTGGGACCGGCCGCAAGCGAAAAAGGTGATTTTTGCAGACCTTCTCCCCCATGCGGTTGCCCCATCCGCATGCAAAGATGCCTTTTGCCCGGATGCAAAGAGCCTTTCTGTACCAGTGGCATGTAAAAAGGTAAATCCATCAACTTTCTCTTCTAAAGTCTAAACCAATCACAACACTCTCCCGATTAATTCTCTACGTATTTTCTTAATACCTATATCCAAGCCTTAAAAAACTTTTCCTACAAAAGGCCACTTTGAAGAAATCACATATGTATATATATATATATGCTTCACGCGAGTATACATCCTCTCCCTAGAGATAGTAATTAACTTAGACTAATTAAAATTTGTTTTTTTATATCAACCAAACACACAATCATCTCCTATTCAATTTATCATTTCAGTCAGTCACAACACAGTACAATTATAGTACAGTTCATATTCAATTTCACTAATCTTGTTAGCATCCGAGGGCCCGGCCGGCAGGCGGGCGGCGAGGACGGCGGCAATGCCGCGGCAGAGAATCTCACCTGAAGCAGAGACGACGACGGCCGGACCTCGAGACGATCGACAATCGATCGATCGATCAACTTGACGAGAACAGGTGATATGACAACCCCGGAGTGTACTGATCGATCGTACGTCCACTTGAATATATATGCACCGTACATATACTGAAAGCTGTTGGAATTAATGAATGGGCCTTAGCCCACTCGAAGATTAATTCTTTGGAAAATCACAAAAGCCCACCTCATAGGATGGCATGCATGTGGAGTTTAGTACCACCTTACTTATTCTAGGAGAGGGGGACCTCCTTAAAAGGGAGGATGCCCTTCTAGTCACTTGAAGCATGTGTGATGGAGAGAAGAGGGGAAACACACGCGCGCTCGCTCGCCTGGCCTGGCAGGGCAGGCGGCGCGCGTGCACGACGTACGCGTCGAATGGTCCGAAAAATTGGCTCCTCACCCTTGCGCAGATGCAGCCTCCTTTTGCAGTTTTGTTTTGCTGCAAATTCGGATTCGTTTTTGTTTTGGAAACGTTCCGAAAAATCCGGTGCGTGCAAACGGCGTGGAGTCCGGATAAGTTACGCGCGACTTATCCGGTTCGGTTACGCGCAGTAGAGATCGTGCGGGCGCCCTGATCAAGCGACCCTTCTCTATATAAACCGACCTGTCGTCTTCACGCAGTACACGCGAAATCAATCTAGGGTTTGCCTCCTACTCTGTACTGCGCCGTCGCTCGTAGACTACTCCATCCCGCTCGCCGGCGTGCACCGGCGATCGGGAGAGCAGGTCTCCGGAACCTCTGCCTTCGACGTCCTGCACCGGGAGAAGGCGGCAATAAGGTTTTTGGGAAGCGCTTCGCGCGACTGCTCCCTGTTCGTTCGCCACGGCTCGCCTTCCTCTTCGCTCGCGTGTTTCGTGCCTTCGTAGACACCTGCGAAAAGTTTCGACCAAGCAGGCGGTCTTTCCGTCACCTCGGTACGTGTTCAATATGTTGCGCATATTTCATCTGATCATGTTATACTGTGTAGTTTACATGTATAGATCTAATGATGCGTTCATGCTAGTTTTCATCTGTAATGTCATAATTTATTTATGGAATAGATTAAATCATTATATGTCTATAATCTCAACAATCCAAAAACCTTATTATAGGCACTGTGATTTTACTATGGCTGGTTTTGCCGATGCACTGAGGCCGGATAAATTCACCGGTGTGCATTTTAAGAGGTGGCAGATCAGGGTCACTCTGTGGCTGACAGCTATGAAATGCTTTTGGGTGAGTACTGGCAAACCTGAAGGAGTTCTTACTGCTGAACAGCAGAAGCAATTCGAGGAAGCCACTACTCTCTTTGTGGGATGCATTCTTAGCGTTCTTGGCGATCGTCTGGTCGAGGTGTATATGCATATGACCGACGCTAAGGAGTTGTGGGATGTACTGAATACTAAATTCGGTGCTACTGATGCTAGCAATGATCTGTATATCATGGAGCAGTTTCATGACTACAAGATGGCTGACAACCGTTCTGTAGTCGAACAGGCTCATGAGATACAAACCATGGCTAAGGAACTCGAACTTCTTAAGTGTGTCTTACCCGACAAATTTGTGGCCGGGTGCATTATTGCAAAACTACCTCCATCTTGGAGAAGTTTCGGTACTGCACTCAAACACAAGAGACAGGAATACTCCGTTGAGGGGTTGATAGCGTCTCTTGATGTTGAGGAGAAAGCTCGGGAAAAAGATGCTGCGTCTAAAGGCGATGGTGGACAGTCCAGTGCCAATGTTGTGCACAAGGCCCAGAACAAGAGCAAGGGGAAATACAAAGCTCAGCAGACCACCAACTTCAAGAAGCAGAAGAAGAACAACAACAATAATAGTCAGGATGAGAGGACTTGCTTTGTGTGTGGCCAAGTTGGTCATCTGGCTAGGAAGTGTCCTCAGCGCAAGGGGATGAAGGCACCTGCAGGGCAGACTTCTAAGTCTGCTAATGTGACCATTGGCAACACTGGAGATGGAAGCGGGTATGGTAATTTACCTACTGTTTTTTCAGTTAATCAGTCTACTAATTGGTGGGTTGATACTGGGGCCAATGTACATGTTTGTGCTGACATCTCATTGTTTTCTTCTTATCAGGTCGCACGGGGTTCCACCGTCCTAATGGGGAATGGGTCACATGCTTCTGTTCATGGTGTTGGCACGGTAGATCTGAAGTTTACTTCGGGAAAGATCGTGCAGCTGAAGAACGTGCAGCATGTCCCTTCTATCGACAGGAATCTTGTTAGTGGCTCCCGTCTGACCAGAGACGGATTTAAGTTGGTTTTTGAGTCTAATAAAGTAGTCGTGTCTAAACATGGATATTTTATTGGTAAAGGTTATGAGTGCGGAGGCCTGTTCCGCTTTTCCCTTTCTGATTTCTGCAATAAGTCTGTGAACCATATTTGTGGCAGTGTGGATGATGAGGCTAATGTTTGGCATTCACGTTTATGTCATATTAATTTTGGCTTGATGTCTCGGCTTTCCAGCATGTGTTTAATTCCTAAGTTTTCCATTGTCAAAGGTTCTAAGTGCCATAGTTGTGTGCAATCGAAGCAACCTCGCAAGCCTCACAAGGCTGCCGAGGAGAGAAACTTGGCACCACTAGAACTCCTACATTCAGATCTTTGTGAAATGAATGGGGTGTTGACGAAGGGTGGAAAACGATATTTCATGACATTGATTGATGATGCTACTAGATTTTGCTATGTGTACTTGTTGAAAACGAAAGACGAGGCTCTAGACTATTTTAAAATTTATAAGGCAGAAGTTGAAAATCAACTTGACAGAAAGATAAAAAGGCTTAGGTCTGATCGTGGTGGAGAGTTTTTCTCGAACGAGTTTGACTTATTCTGTGAGGAACATGGAATCATACATGAGAGGACGCCTCCCTATTCTCCCGAGTCTAATGGGATTGCTGAAAGGAAGAATCGCACACTGACTGACTTGGTGAATGCCATGTTGGACACCGCGGGACTGCCTAAGGCATGGTGGGGGGAGGCATTGTTGACCTCAAATCATGTGTTAAATAGAGTTCCTAACAGAAATAAGGACAAAACACCATATGAGATATGGATTGGTAGAAAACCATCACTTTCTTATTTGCGCACATGGGGGTGCTTGGCGAAAGTCAATGTACCAATAACGAAGAAGCGCAAACTTGGACCTAAGACTGTGGACTGTGTTTTTCTGGGATATGCTCATCATAGCATTGCCTATAGATTTTTAATAGTTAAATCCGAGGTACCGGACATTCATGTTGGTACAATTATGGAGTCTCATGATGCTACCTTCTTTGAGAGCTTTTTCCCAATGAAGGATACACATAGTGGTTCGAACCAACCCTCTGAGATAATTCCCAGTTCAATCACACCACCAGAACAAACTGAACATACACATGAACTTGTCTCTGAGGAGGATGTCAGTGAAGCTCCTCGAAGGAGTAAGAGACAAAGGACGGCTAAGTCTTTTGGTGATGATTTCACTGTGTACCTCGTGGATGACACTCCTAAGTCAATTTCAGAAGCATATGCATCTCCTGATGCAGACTACTGGAAGGAGGCTGTCCGTAGTGAAATGGATTCCATTATCGCTAACGGGACTTGGGAGGTGACAGAGCGACCCTATAGGTGTAAACCTGTGGGGTGCAAGTGGGTGTTCAAGAAGAAGCTTAGGCCTGACGGTACTATTGAAAAGTACAAGGCTCGGCTTGTTGCTAAGGGCTATACTCAGAAAGAAGGCGAAGATTTCTTTGATACTTACTCACCTGTTGCTAGATTGACCACAATTCGTGTGCTACTTTCCCTAGCAGCCTCACATGGTCTTCTCGTTCATCAAATGGACGTTAAGACAGCTTTTCTTAATGGAGAGCTGGATGAGGAGATCTATATGGATCAACCTGATGGGTTTGTAGTTGAAGGTCAAGAAGGCAAAGTGTGCAAATTGTTGAAGTCTTTGTATGGTCTGAAACAAGCTCCTAAGCAATGGCATGAGAAATTTGACAAAACATTGACATCTGCAGGCTTTGCAGTCAATGAGGCAGATAAATGTGTGTACTATCGCCATGGTGGGGGTGAGGGAGTTATTTTGTGCTTGTATGTTGACGACATACTGATATTTGGGACAAATCTTGAGGTGATAAATGAGGTTAAATCATTCTTGTCTCAAAATTTTGATATGAAGGATTTGGGAGTAGCTAATGTTATCTTAAACATTAAGCTAATTAGAGGTGAGAATGGGATTACACTCTTGCAGTCCCATTATGTGGAGAAGATCTTGAATCGCTTTGGCTACATTGATAGTAAGCCTTCTCCAACACCTTATGATCCTAGCTTGTTGCTTCGCAAGAACAAGAGAATTGCTAGGAATCAACTGGAATACTCCCAAATCATTGGCTCGTTGATGTACCTGGCTAGTGCAACTAGGCCTGATATCTCCTTTGCTGTGAGCAAGTTGAGCCGATTTACCTCTAATCCGGGAGATGATCACTGGCGTGCGCTTGAGCGAGTAATGCGCTATCTGAAAGGTACTGTGGAATTGGGGCTTCACTATACTGGGTATCCTGCGGTACTGGAGGGTTATAGTGATTCTAACTGGATCTCTGATGTGGATGAGATCAAAGCCACTAGTGGATATGTTTTCACACTGGGTGGTGGTGCTATTTCATGGAGGTCTTGCAAACAGACCATTTTGACGAGGTCAACCATGGAAGCAGAGCTAACGGCACTGGATACTGCTACTGTTGAGGCAGAATGGCTGCGTGATCTATTAATGGATCTGCCTGTTGTTGAAAAACCGGTGCCGGCTATCCTTATGAACTGTGACAATCAAACGGTAATTGTCAAAGTGAATAGTTCTAAGGATAATATGAAATCGTCTAGACATGTGAAAAGACGATTGAAGTCTGTCAGGAAATTAAGAAACTCCGGAGTTATAACGTTGGATTACATCCAAACAGCGAGAAACCTGGCAGATCCCTTCACAAAGGGACTATCACGAAATGTGATAGACAATGCATCGAAGGAGATGGGTTTGAGACCCATGTGAGTTATACTATGGTGGTAACCCAGTCTATGTGATCGGAGATCCCGTGAATTAGATCCTGGGAAGAACAAACCATTAATAAACTAGAGGAGAGTACCAATATATATACCCTCTCCAAGTGAAGATGCATATACTCTCGTGAGCTGCAAGGCAGGTTGGCTATGCCTTAATGAGTTCTGTTGGCTTTAATTAGCGAAGATGTTGTCCTGCAGAGCATTCTTGAAAGAACTCACCTTTGTGAGCTTGACTGTTGGTCGCAGTCTATGAAGATTTTGGTTGAATCTTCTAGGAAGCTTACTAAAGACCTAGGAGTATGACTTATACGCTCCACCCGAGGGGTAGTCTACAGACGGTCTAGTACCAGATAAGACTTTGAGTGAAACTTGCTTGCACAAGACTTGCAATTCAAGGCGTAGTCCATTGTTCAAGTTGTGAGTAAGTGTAGCTTGGAGTTCTAGGTGGATGTTCAACCTTAATTGGTCTCCATCGAACCGCTGGTATATAAACAGTATATTGGAAAAGGCAAATCTCAGTGGGATTTTGAGATTTGGTGGGGGATTGTTGGAATTAATGAATGGGCCTTAGCCCACTCGAAGATTAATTCTTTGGAAAATCACAAAAGCCCACCTCATGGGATGGCATGCATGTGGAGTTTAGTACCACCTTGCTTATTCTAGGAGAGGGGGACCTCCTTAAAAGGGAGGATGCCCTTCTAGTCACTTGAAGCATGTGTGATGGAGAGAAGAGGGGAAACACACGCGCGCGCTCGCTCGCCTGGCCTGGCCTGGCCTGGCAGGGCAGGGCAGGGCAGGCGGCGCGCGTGCACGACGTACGCGTCGAATGGTCCGAAAAATTGGCTCCTCACCCTTGCGCAGATGCAGCCTCCTTTTGCAGTTTTGTTTTGCTGCAAATTCGGATTCGTTTTTGTTTTGGAAACGTTCCGAAAAATCCGGTGCGTGCAAACGGCGTGGAGTCCGGATAAGTTACGCGCGACTTATCCGGTTCGGTTACGCGCAGTAGAGATCGTGCGGGCGCCCTGATCAAGCGACCCTTCTCTATATAAACCGACCTGCCGTCTTCACGCAGTACACGCGAAATCAATCTAGGGTTTGCCTCCTACTCTGTACTGCGCCGTCGCTCGTAGACTACTCCATCCCGCTCGCCGGCGTGCACCGGCGATCGGGAGAGCAGGTCTCCGGAACCTCTGCCTTCGACGTCCTGCACCGGGAGAAGGCGGCAATAAGGTTTTTGGGAAGCGCTTCGCGCGACTGCTCCCTGTTCGTTCGCCACGGCTCGCCTTCCTCTTCGCTCGCGTGTTTCGTGCCTTCGTAGACACCTGCGAAAAGTTTCGACCAAGCAGGCGGTCTTTCCGTCACCTCGGTACGTGTTCAATATGTTGCGCATATTTCATCTGATCATGTTATACTGTGTAGTTTACATGTATAGATCTAATGATGCGTTCATGCTAGTTTTCATCTGTAATGTCATGATTTATTTATGGAATAGATTAAATCATTATATGTCTATAATCTCAACAAAAGCACTGGTCGATCATCAACGACAGCATACAAATGGTTGTCGTAGGATTGAATACAAGTAACCAAGCCTACCAAAAAAGGGTGAATGGTAGATTACGTCAGCGGAAGTCAAATAATCGAATCTTGATAGATCAAAATACACCCCAACCAAAAACCAATGGAACATACGTTTGGCTGTCTACCCAACCTACTAAGGTCGGTTTGACCGCAGGTCTGACCGTCAGACTAAAAACAAGACGGTACTTTTGTAAAAAGTCGGTTTCTATTAAACCAACCGTTGGATCAAGTTGCAAACTTGATAGAATAAACTAGATAAACTAAGGAACAACTCCACCAAAGGGATTTTAGAAACTAATAAACGGTTTAAGCGAAAACTCCCTCGAAAGTCAGCTGTCTCAGAATTTCAGCACATCTGAGCTAAACCTAAAACTTAAGTAAATTCGAATCAAGCAAGAACCTATCAACGAAACTTTCCAGATCTGATCTATGAAGTAGAAAGGTTTTGAATGGATTAACTTGAACAAAATAGCAGCAAAACAAACAATCACAAGTTAATGCCAAAACCAAATATAAACGTAAAACTTACGAAACCAGAATAGATCATCGATGCCTTGATGATTGAATATAATCTTTATTGCTCAAGTATATTGTTCACATGGTGTAACCACATCACTCCTCACAAGTTTCTCACGAAACCCTATCTAATGTCTTAAACTTGGCTTACGCTCTAGACAAAATCTCCCTCTCTATTTATACCAAAATTCTCCTAGTCAAAGTAGGAGTACAACTCTTAGTGAAACCTCTATCCTCAATTACCAAATCAAATTACAATCCCAAATTGTAATTCTCTCAAACTACAGCCGTAGGAAACCAATCCGACTGCCTCCATACCAGTCTTGGTCTCCTCTACACCACGACGCCCTGCTGCTCCGGAGTAGGGATGAAAACGGATCGAATATGGTCGGAAACTAGATCTATCATATTCGTTATCATATTTTTTCTCGGAATCAAAATCGGAATCGGAAATTCGGATACGAAAACGGAATCGAATATTATCGAATAAAGATACAGAGCAAATACGAATCGAAACGAATACGGTAACAAATAATTATCAAAATATCAAGACCTCTCAAAATAAGCTTCTTAAAACGAGGAAGAGATGTAGCCATTAGTTTTCAAAAACAAAATATCAGTATTTTCAAATTTTATCTCTTTTTATAAGGGCAAGGAGGAGATAGAAAATATTATGTTTACTTTTCATACAAATTTATGTTATCACGAAACAAATAAATTAATGTGTATCACTGAAATTTTCGTAGGCACATTGAAATTTTTGAAAATTGGTTGAATATTTTAAATTTTGGGTTGAACATTTCAATTGAAAGTTTTTAAAAATTCGAGTGGTTATTTTTCAGAATTTAATTTTTTTCATTTGTTTGTATGTGGACCATTTAAGGACTCGCATGGAAAAATCAATTTTTCCACACGGGTGACTTAAGAAGCCGTATGCAAAAATAAAATTTAAAAATTTGAAACTAATTTATCTCACTCATATGAACTCCAAAATGGATGATTCTTTTTCCTAAATGTTTCTAAAATCATGCTCTAACATGTTATTGTGTTCTTACTGCTATTATTTTCGCCATTTTTTTCTTGTGACTTTGTTTTATCAATTAAAAATTTGAATTTCAAAACTTCAAATAATATTTTGAAGCTGTAATTAATTTCAGCTGAAAAAGTCATGAACATAAAAGTTGTAGAGCTCATCAAGATATACAACTTTTATTTTGGTTATTTCTTCATCCGATAAAGTGATAGTAATATTGTTTACAAAGTTTACATATCTCTTTTATAGTTTATAGAACCAAATGAGATAGATGTAAATTTCTGTGAACAATGTTACTATCACTTTGTCGGATGAAGAAATGACCATAATAAAGGTTATAGATCTTGATGAGTTATATAACTTTGTTGTTGATGACTTTTTCAGTTAAAATCATTTAGTATTTCAAATTATTATTTCAAGTTGTCATATTTTGAAATTCAAATTCAAACGGTTCAAACAAATTCATATAGAAAAATGATCAAAACAAAAGTTGTAGATGTTGATGCGTTATACAACTTTGTTGTTGATAATTTTTTCATTTGAAATCATTTACTACCCGGAAAATTATTTGAATTTTTTATATTTTTAAATTCAAATTTTATATAATTTAATCAAACTCGGATGGAGAAATGACCAAAACAAAAATGATAGATCTCGATAAGTTATACAACTTTGTTTTTAACAACTTTTTTCATGTGAGTTGATTTAGTGCCTTTAAATTCGTTTTAAAGAGCCACATGTAAAATAAAAATTGATTTTTACGTTGAAAAAAAATCCCCCATTTTTTTTCACCCCAACGTTATCCTCTTGACTGTTCCACTCCTCTCTCTCACACACACTTTCTACTCTCTCTTTCACTTCCTCTCATCCACAGGTGCAAGGTGGGCGGCGGCCGGCCGAGAGCGGCGCGGGGCGGGGCAGGCGGCAACCGGCCCAGAGCGGCGGGCCGCGACGGACGGCAGCGGCGGGCGGGTTCGCGCAGCAGGCGGCGATGGGCGGCGGCGGCGGCGGCGGGCTCCCGCTGCCGGCGGGCTCGAGCGTCGCGCCGCGCGGCGGCTGTGTCGGTGGGCGGGAGCCGCGCCTGGCGGCGGTGGACGGGCTCACGTGGCAGGCGGGCTGGCGCGGCCGGCGGCGACGGGCGGTGGCAGCGGGCAGCTGGCGCGGCCGGCAGCGACGGGCGGTGGCAGCAGGCGGCTGGCGCGGCCGGCCAGCCGGCTAGGGTTTCTAGGTTTTTTTGTTTTTTGTTTTTTTTTTGCTGAAAAATATCTCCGGATATCCGATGAAAAATCCCGTATAGTTTCCGACCATTTTCCGATTCCGTTGGATATCACCCTTACTGTATTCGTTTTCGTATCCGAGAAAAAAAAAATCCGAATTCATTTCCGAATTCGAGAAATTCCGGATAGTTCTGAACCAATTTTTCCAAATCTAAAAATTAGTCCGAACAGACAGAAACTATCCGAATCAGTTTCATTCCTGCTCCTGAGCCGACTCGGCTTGCCACTGCATGGATCAAGCCAGCCATCGACCAGTACACCATCCGGCCAAACCAATCACAGCTCCACATGTATATGCATGCATGCTAGCCCAACCAGCTGCACACAGTACACATACACACGTACATACTAACATACTCCCTCCGTTAAAAAAAAATCTAAAATTAGATGTGACATATTCGATCTAATACTACAAATCTAGACAGAGGTATGTCTAGATTCGTAGTAGGGTGTGTCATTTTATGGGACGGAGGGAGTACATGCATGCATGTACTGCATGCTACGGTACCCCAAGTACTACTGTAGCTCTATATATTCCAAATTTCCTCGACCAATTTTCTTCGCGAACACTGACGCTTGCACGTACGCCTTATGAAGCCCGTTACAAAGATTTCATCTACACGATGTCCATTCACCGTGTGCCATTTCGTATCCAATTTCGTCACCCGGTATACTTGACTGTCTGGACCTTGACTCCCTCCTGAGTTTATTCCCGATCCGCACTGTTGATTGAAGTTGACCTTCAAGAATCCTAACTCTAGTCACCTTCTTATATAGTATCCCGACCGCACTAAACCTCTGCTCCTCTCTGAGCATAGTCTCGGTCATCACCAATAAACAAGGCTGACCTCAAGTCACATGCACACAAGCAGACAAAATAACCATTTCTGGACACAGATATCACAACATGACACACATTAGTCACACGCACTTACACCAACATCCACACATATTTTCAAACCTAATCATTGATTGAATTATTTGTATAGCCAATTGTTCATCGCAAATATTAATCATGACAATGATTTCACTGTTGCATGTAGACTTGGAGTAAGTTTAGTGCAGTTTTTCATTCTCAATTATCATCTGCTGGATTGTAATTAAAAATCAAAATTGGACAGTGTAAAGTGCTGTACATGCAATTTCGGAGTGAGATTGATCCTGATTTGTAGATCGACTCCAGTGAATGTTTTCTTTCAGAGAACTATACAATTTTACATTCTCTCAGCTACTATATGTAACCAGATACAATTAATTAAGGCAAATATTCTCCTACATAATACTTAAAATATGTACTATATACCTTCATTCCAGAATATAAGCATTTTTAGAGTTGGACACGGTTATTAAGAAAGTAGGTAGAAGTGAATGATGGAGGGTTGTGATTGATTGAGTAGTACTGGAGGTAGGTGGAAAAAGTACTCCTTTCGTATTGGTAAAGGAAGTCGTTTAGGACATTGTTTAAGTCAAATCTTGGAAATATAAATCATGAATAACTCTCAAGTTATTGAATTTGAAAAATGTAAAAATTATATGAATAGATTTATCTTGAAAAATACTTTAAAAAAGTATACATATATCACTTTTTAATAAATATTTTTATAGAAGCAAGAAGTCAAAGTTGTGTTTGGAGACCGTGTGGCTGTCCAAAACGACTTCCTCTATGATTACGGAGGGAATACATAATGGAGGGTTGTGATTGGTTGGAAAAAGAATGTTGGTGGAGAAGTTGTTATATTTAGGGATAAATCTTAAAAGAAAAAAGATGTTATATTTTGGGACGTATGGAGTAGTATTTACTACTGGACACGTTAAAAACTTGCTATGGCAGTAAAGCGACATGAAAACTTAATAATTTATTAAAGGAGTACTGTATTATTTTATTAATTTTCAGCCAAATAAAGAGAGAAAAAACGTTTAGAAAATTAAAGCAGCCCCGACGGAGATGGAGAGGAAGCAGAAGCAGGGATATGGTTGCAGGCTTGCAGCACAGACAGGGCGCCGGCAGGTCACCATGGACAGGCTCGCCGCCGGCGGTGGCACCGTGCTGCCAGCAGATGACAAGTAGAACAACCGTAATACCCCCCGGACAAGATTTCTGCCAACTCCTGCTAGGTTCTGCAAGCCCAATGCATGCATATCTGTAATGTAATTGCTGATTTGAAAGATATTTCAGCTAATTACTCGATTATATATATGCTTCATTCACGAAGACCCGATTCCTCTCTCTCGATCGGCTCGGCTCGTTTGATATGTGCCGGTTTTCTTTAAAACCGGCATCTATAATATGTATAGGTGTCGGTTTTTATTCAATCGACACCTATAATATATTATAGGTGCTGGTTTTATGTGGAAAATCAGCATCTATAGTATAGGTGTCGATTTCTTGTTGAACCGGCATCTATAATTACTTAAAGGTGTCGGTTTTTTTGTATTTTTAGCCTGTGGATGTGGGGAAAACACTATAGGTGTCGATTTTAGCTCTTCCGACACCTATAGTTCCGATATGTATGGGTGATTTTGTAGTAGTGACCCCCAACTATAAAAGCTTACTCCCTCCGTCCCAAAATATAACAATTTTGGGTGGATGGGATGTAACATAGTACTATGAATCTGGACGTAACCCCTGTCTATATTCATAGTAATAGAATATGTCCCATCCACCCAAAAGTTGTTTTAATTTAGGACGGAAGAAGTATGCAAAATGACTCTCTGGATGGTTTTGAGGGTGATTTTCGCTGATGTGGCCAATTGACCTAGTCTAACTACTCTGTCAGCATGGGGGCTCACATGTCATCCTCTCTCCTTCCCTTCTTCCCCTTCCCTCTCTATCTCCCCTTTATCTCTCTCTCTTTCCCCTTATCTCCTTTTCAAAATATATTATGCCGTTAACTTTTCACATAATGTCCAGCCATTCATCTTATTCAAAAATTTAATATAAATACATAAAAGTATAAGTTAAAATACTAGCTTTATGAAGATGAATGGTCAAATGTTGTGCAAAAAGTCAACAGTGTCATACATTTTGAAATGGAGGAAGAATATCACTTGGTACTATCAGTAGGCCGGCGGTGTCTGACTGAGGTGTTTGTTGGTTTGCATGGAGCAGTGGTGGAGTACTCTCATTGCCGTCTAGCGCCAGCTTCCTTGGAACTTGGAGCACTAGTGGAGAAACCATCTTTGGTTGGTCGGTCAAATTTCACAATAGTCCCGGTTCTAATAAAAACCGGGACTAAAAAGTATTTTTAGTCCCGGTTTAAAAGTTAAGGGGTACTTTTTGATCTTTAATCCCGGTTGGTGCCAACCGGGACTAAAGATTATTTTTAGTCCCGGTTCAAAAAGTTGTCGGGTTCAAGACAGACCCCAATTATTTCTACTCCCGGTTGGTATAAACAACCGGGACTAAAAATAGATCTTTAGTAAACAACCAGGAGCAAAGAGTACCCCGAGCCGCGCGCCATCTCGATATTATCCGCGTGCATCTCCTCTCGATCTCCTCCCCTCTCATTAATATCTCCTTCTCCATCACTTCCTCTCCCCTTCATCCCCTTCCTCTCCCCTTCCCCTCCCGTTCCCCACTTTCCCTCTCTGGAGCAGCGGCCGGGCGAGCGGTAGCGGCGGCTGGGCGGGAGCGGCGGCGCCCGGCGGGAGCGGTGGCGGCCAGGCGTCTGGGCGCGGCGGCGGCCGAGCTGGCGCGAAGGCCGAGAGTACGGGAGTCGGGAGGCCGGCAGCGCCCTCCCCTCTGCTGCCGGATTTTTTTTTTTTTTGAATTTGTGATTCATTGGATTTGATCTGTGATGTATGTGATATTGGATCTGATCTGGGATGTACTTGAGTTGTGATGTATTTCTTTTAGGATTTGTGATGTATTTTTTGTTTGAGATTTTGTGATGTGATGTATTTGTGATATGTGATGCATTTGTTCCCAGATCTGTGATGCTACTTTGATTTGTGGATGATTTGAGGATATGATTGGGGATGTTTAGGGAGCAGATCGATTTGAGCAAAGAAACAACAAAAAAAGAAAAAAAAAAGGACCAACCGGGACTGCTCCCACCATCTTTATAGTTCAGTTGGTAACATCAACCGAGACTAAAGCTGAATTTTTAGTGCCGGTTATTTCACCCGGGACTAAAGATATCTATTTTTAGTCCCGGATTCATAGTCCCGGTTGTATAACCGGGACTATAGGAGGGTTCCCAACCGGGAGTAAAGCCCCTTTCAACACCAGTGGAGGTGGCAACGACCAATTCTAGAAGGAGGGCGCCACCGGCGGGTGAAACCGGCTTACAACGAGGACTCATCAAGTGTATCCATATGTAGCCGGTGAACAGTTCAAGGACGATATGGTGCCTTCGACTACATTGCGCTGCCTGCACACACGCCGTCATTGCTGATGAGGGAGATGGCATGATCAATGCCTGGCATGCATGCTATCAACTGCTTCACTTGATGACCCTTGGCGAGTTCGTAGAAGAGCTCTACCGAAGGCCTGAAGCTTTAGCTGTCTATAGGTAGCTATCTTAGCTACTCCTTCTGTTTTAAAATATAAAAACGTACTGATGAATTAGACAAGTACGTATCCTAGTACTACCTTATATATATACCACGAAGGGTACAGATCGCTAATCTATAATTAATGAATCACTAACATGATCTATGTTACAGACACACCTGCAAAGAAGATGCGTCGTACGTTTCGTCGTCTCCTCCGAAAACGACCGCAGATTAGCTTAGCTTGAACCCATGAGCTAGCTAGAACGAACAAAAAACCAATTATTTGCTTCACACAAACAGCAGCTTGAAGACGAACCGGATCGATCGAATCCGTTGAGTTGTCACATACGTACTCCATATAGGAATACTAATAGTAACAATAATGCGCGTGGTCCCTCGATCTCCATTAGCTCGCTCGCTCGATCGATAAGAGCAAGTTTAACAGTATAGCCAACTACTGGTTCCAATTTATATATAGCTAATCTAATAACTCATTCATACAATAGTTACACACTAACTATTAATTCCTGGTCCCACCTGTCATGTATACATTATGTTTTGGAGTTCGTGCTACAGCTGGCTATAAATCTGTAGCCTGTTGCCCTTCTCTCTTCTTATTTATCTTTTTAAAATATGTTTGCAGCTGGCTTATAGCCTGCTATTATTGTACCTGCTTTAAAAAACACAAGACAACACAAATCAATTAATTGCTGACTTTTCTTTCAATTCGCTGAGGATCATCGTCATCATACATGCAAACACAAATTAAAAGCACGCGTACGTACGTATGCCGACAAATTAATGAAGGCGCAAAGCAAGAGCTATCAATCTGCACTCCAGTCCACTCCACTGTGGCAGGCAGTTGCTGCGGTCCAGCGTGGCGTACCTTACGGCCGGATCCGACAAAGTTGGTGGGGCCCATCTCTGCCGCTCGCCCCACGTGCTTGATGTGGGCCAGTGTAGTTAAAGTGGCCAAGTGGTGGACACTGGAGAGCAATATGTCTGATAGCATCATACGTGTGAAATAGGGGTGCGCGAAAAATGATCGAATAAAAAAAGATGGATATCTAGATTGAGAAATTCGATCACTAGCTAAATCTTAGGTGTTGAAAGATATAATTTTATTCGGTCAATTTAATTAGTATGTTTGGTTAACCGAATAGATCAAACAAATCATATTTTGGCAGAATATGTCAATTAAGATCTAGTAGCCTAATTAAACTGAATTTCGGTCTAGTTTTAGTCTCCAAGATTAGTGACCCGTGGCAGTGAAGAGAGTCGATTTGTGATTTTTTTGTGTGTGTTTTTATGTATATAATTTTTTAATCTAGAACTTATTAGGGACTTGGCCTGATTGTTTTGGATCTTCTGAAATTTTGGTTATGACTGAGATTGAGACTTTTTTTTTTGTCTTCATTATTTCTCAAGACCAATCAGTCTCCAGTTTTAGATGACCAAAATTTCTAAAAGACCGAAAACCGAGATCAAATTTTTTTATCTGATCGAACACATACCCTAGGCGTTCACTTGCATACACCTTCCTAGTCCTATCTCCTTCACAAGAGTTGGGGTGTCACGGTTGCCGATGAGCTACCTTTTCTCCGATCCCCTATATATAACTTGTCGCAAACCTGTTTGATTTCAACTATTCGAGAAAAAACCTAAGGTAGCACATAAGAAAACATTGTCTTTTGGTTTGTGTGAGTGAGGAATATTTTCCAAGAAAAAAATTTTTAGGATTTTTTCCGGGAATTTAACTGATTGATCACTACAAGAATTTCTTTGTTCGAAAGATAATATACAATGTACAATTTCAATAGAGGGAATCTTAGTATTACCATTGTTTATCCTGAAAGCAAATTAACATCACGTTGTCATGTGATGACCGCATTATAGAGGGCAGATTTGGATTGGTAAGTTGGACAAAGAAAGGGTTGGCTTTTAAACTGTAGATACATAAATGAATCAAAGAAAATAAATTAGGTAGAAACATTGTGTGCAGAGGCTGGCAGTTTTCTTTAAGAGTAAAGTCCATCACCGGTCTCTAAACTTGTACCGCTGTGTCATCCCGGTCTCTAAACTCGCAAATCGACCGTTCAGGTCTTCAAACTTGTTCGACTGTGTCATCCCGGTCCCTAAACTTGCAAACCACTCGTTTAGATTCTCCAACTTGTTCAGTTGTGTCACCCCGGTCCCTAAACAGGATGGTCTAAAAACTTTATATTAAAAAATAATTCATAACTTTTTCATGTGAACTCTAATGAAGACAAACTTTATATTAAAATTGTAGCCCCGACGCGATTTGAATTAAAACTGTTTAGGGTCCCAAAATATTGTTGCATGTTTATAATTTTGAAATTTTAATTTTAAAATTACATTTTGGGACAAAAAATGACTTAAAATAAAAAAATCAACTACAAAGTTGTAGATCGCATCGAGGGCTACAAGTTTGATACAAAGTTTGTCTTTATTAGAGTTCACATGAAAAAGTTATGAATTATTTTTAAATATAAAGTCTTTAGACCGTTCAATTTGACCCAGATGATATTCAAATCCAAGTTTAGGGACCGGGGTGACACAACTGAACAAGTTGGAGGACCTAAACGAGTGATCTGCAAGTTTAGGGACCGGGATGACACAGTCGAGCAAGTTTGAGGAGCTGAATGGTCGATTTACGAGTTTATGGACCGGGATGATACAACAGTATAAGTTTAGGGACCGGTGATGGACTTTACTCTTTTTTTAATATCCATGATCTCATATAGGAAGGTAAGATATGAAAACCAATTGATCTAAGTAACGAAAGCAATATTGTTATACAAAACTAAATTAATTCCTCAAATTAGGTTTCAGAATTTAAAAGTGGTTGCGCCTTGTATATATAGAAGCACGCAGTACGTGGAACAAACAAAAGTAGTCTACTACTCCATCCGTTCCACATTACTGCAAGACATTTTGGCATCTATATCCCTCATCTAGATTCACTGACATCCGTATGAATTTGGACACGTATATATGTTAAGCATATACACGAATCTATTAAAAACCAAAATATCTTAATTATAATGTAAAATAGAGGAAACACACGACTAATTAATTGGGAAAAAGAACAATAATGTAATAGAGAGCTATAGTTAATCACATAGCGGCTCTAACCAAAACTGAAGAAGGCATCAAGCTACTATAAGCATTATAGTCCCGTACCTCTCCGTCCTTGTCGTGTGGTTGCCATCATGGAGTAGCAAGAAAGAAGCAGCAGCAGCAGCAGCTATGGCCACTGCTTCCTTAGCTAACACTTGTCGACACACCATGCATTTGCAGGGATTCTTGCAGGAGATGACCGATAATTTAAATGAATACTGTCGCACAATAGGGCAGGCATTGGAGCGATGCTTGCTTGCTGCTTTTGAATTTTCGTTGGCTCGTCAATTATGTATGGTCGATGGACCCATATCTGATCGAGACCATAAAACGACATCCTGCTAGTGAGTGGGTACAGTAATTAAATCACTATTAGATCGATCGTACGTTGTGCTTTATATTAGATTAAAACCCTACTTGTAATAGCTACTCCTATATATTAAACATCAACGACGAAATTAAACCAATTTTTGGTAGGTTGTACGACTGAGTTACTCCACTGTCTTTTCTTTATGAGGTTCCTCTTCGAATGCTACAAAAATGATCAATTTTACATGGATATTTTTACAAAATGGAACTGCGCTGCCCAAACATTTTAGACTATATAATCTTTTTTTTTCTCTTCGTTAGCACTATTCAAAACAATCAAGGGCCTGTTTAGTTGGTGAAATGAAAATATTTTCGAGTGTTACATCGGACGTTTGACCGGATATCAGAAGGGGTTTTCGGACACGAATGAAAAAACTAATTTTATAACTCGCCTGGAAACCGCGAGATGAATCTTTTGAGCTTAATTAATCCGTCATTAGCACATGTGGGTTACTGTAGCACTTACGGCTAATCATAGACTAATTAGGCTTAAAAGATTCGTCTCGCGATTTACATACAAACTGTGCAATTAGTTTTTCTTTTTATCTATATTTAATGCTACAAACATGTGTCTAAAGATTTGATGTAATGTTTTTGTGAAAAGTTTTTGGGTAACTAAATAGCACCTAAATGAAAACATTTTAACAAGAGCCAGCAATTATTCGATCAGAAACCAAGTATTTGCGGCATTACGCCTTTTTTCTTTGGTCTCTTGGATTAATTGGAGTAAATGGGAGATTATATAAATAGTACTCCCTCCATTTCTAAATGTTTGGCACCGTTGATTTTTTAGCACATGTTTGACCATCGTCTTATTCGAAAATTTTTGTGAAATATGTAAAACTATATGTATACATAAAAGTATATTTAACAATGAATCAAAAGATAGGAAAAGAATTAATAATTACTTAACTTTTTTAAATAAGATGAATGGTCAACATATTTAAAAAAGTCAACGCCCTCAAATATTTAGAAACGGAGGGAGTATTACTAATGAGCTGAGTGGCACGCAAGCACATCAATCTTATCAGTGGTTAAACTATTTTGTTATCTGCAGCAAACGCGCTAGATGCTTCATGCTACTGAGTATCTTAGTGTTCTTAAAGCTCTAAGATGAGTGCCAGGTCCAACAACCAGTACCTATAAGAGATTTAGAGTCCGCACCAATAGGAATTTCTCTACTAGTGGTGGGTGAGAGAGAGTGAGGGAACATAAGGAAACTCACTATTGATGATGACTGTGGCCTCTGCAACATCAACAAGGTAACACAAGTAATTCATTGAAGCCACAATTAGTGGTTGGGAAGAATTAATAGTCGGCGGTTGCCAAGATCAGGGTATATATATATATGGAGGAGTACAATCTTGGATGAATTTAAACTTTTGATCGATTCAATTAAATTCAAAATTATTTGTAAGCCTAAAATTTCGTTCCGAAATTGTAAACCCTCGTAGAGACCGGACAAAAATACAGAAATGGTTCGCCATTCCTCCGCTGCATGTAAGTGTTAATCGATCAGGGTGGCTCATCTGTCCATGTCGATCCTTCTCCCATACCATATATATGTCTTTCTCTCTTGTTGAGATGTCCATCCACTCATATATACAACTGCTTCTGCTGCATCTATCTGTGTTCCTTTCCCCAACATATATAGAAAAAATTAAGCTTTCGATCGTCTCTATTAATCGATCGAATATATATAGGGGAAGGTAGGTAGCTAAGCTATCGGAGGTCGGCGTGTCTACCTATATATTTGATTCATTCCTCGTGTCTTAATTTCATTTCATGGAGTCTTCTCGTCGTCAAGCCGCCGGCGGCGGCGGCGGCGGCGGGCGGCTGTTCCCGTGCCTGTTCTGCAGCAAGACGTTCTTCAAGTCGCAGGCGCTCGGCGGCCACCAGAACGCCCACCGCAAGGACCGCGTCGCCGGCGGCACCAGCTGCAACCCCTACCTCTACGGCGTCGCTGCGGCGGCGGGGGTGCCCGACGACGACCCATACTACGCCTGGGGCGGCGGCGGCGGCGTTCCGGGCTACTCCGGCGGTAATAATCCTCCTGCCGCGACGACGCCCATCGCCGGGGCTCCACACGGCGGCGGCGCGGCTGGGCTCGTGTTCGCGGCGCGCGGTATTGGCTGCAGGCGGATGGGCTCCGACGACGGCGCCTCCGGGAAGGAGAACGTGGCCGGCGGCGGCGAGAAGCAGAAGCTCGACCTCGAGCTAAGGCTCTAGGCTCTAGCTAGCTAGCAACTAAATTACTAATTAATTATCTTGTTAGATGTCCGTAATTAATTACGTTGTTAATTACAATACATTATTGTTTCTTGCCTATGTGCACGAGTACTAATATATTTTCTGTTATTATGTCAAAAAAATAAACCTCTGCTCGTACATGCGCTTCAATTAATTCTGTGGATTGCTGCTTATTAATTGATCATGCCTTATCAGTACATATATACGTACGCATGTAGTATTATTAGATAAATTGAATTCGCTATTTATGGAGATATATAATATAAAATGGTCTCCTGGTCTACATGTTATTCACTCATGTAGTCTCAAATGTCCTTGTTAATTAACTACATATATACTTATATAGCGAAACATACTACCTTCATCTGTTTGATGACGTCACTAATTAAAAAAAGAACTGAGGGAGTAATTAATAATGGCCAATCTTTAGATTAGCAAAGGTTTATATTATTTTGTTCATATTTATTCTGTAGAGGACGACATATGCAGTAATATTGCGTTCACGCACGCACGCACGCCTGTATATGCGCGACAAAACCATACGTACGTATATGTAGCCAGTACATGCCTTGCCTGTCGGCCTCCATGACTCACATCGCAACAAATCGTGTTTAGCTATACTTAACATGACATTGGCATGGTAAACACTACTGTTCTTTGCTGGGAAAGCCTCACTATGGTGCTCTATAAAAAATAATCTGAACCACTCAACTTATTAATTTAATCGAAGAGTTCAAATCTATTTATACTACCACCCAAGTTAACGGTAGTAGAAACGTAGAGAGTATATTATTATCCAAAAGAATAGGTGTAGAGTGGTATAATCGTCTTTTAGCCGTGACTAAACTTTTTTTTTCTCTTTTTTTGGCTTTTTCAATGAAATACGAGCGATGCCAATGCAATGGATGATTATACATTGATATAGCTAAAAAAAATCATAAATAACAAAGTAATTCCTAATCATTATATTAGTAAATTACTAATTTACCCAAAATAATACTTGTATTATAATTGTACAAGTAGAGAGCACCGGAGCATCGCTCTTGCTGGGCTATTTGTTTTATATGAAGTGCCTAAACTTATCTATATGTAATGTATAGTTAAAGGTTTTGCGATATACGTCAAGGGCGGGTTCGCAATTTCACCCGCGGTGCACACGGATCGTTGCTGCGACGGTGAGCGTGGTGCACCGGCATGACAACTTCTAATGGATTGCCTCGTCTTCTTAGTTCTTTTTGTCTTCACCGACGGGGCTCTAATCGGGGGCGGGGACCCGCAGGGGCCGGGGACGGGTGCAATTTTGCCCCCAAGTTGGAGATCGGGGCTAGGGGCGGGTGAGGAAAGTTGGGGTCAGGGACGCGAACATTTTGGCCCAACCCGTCCCCCGATCCACCCTGTTGCCATCCCTAGATGACATGGCGGTGATGGATGCGTTAACACTAAGGGGGTATAGTTTGTATGGACGGCATGAGGCCGGTGCATGGTGCTGACAAGGCGGCTGGGGGAACTATTTATGTCCCATGCCTTTATTCACAACGGAGCATAGGAGCTTTTGCGTTGCTACAACAGCAATGAGAGGGCATGGAGGCGAAGCGGATTAGTTTGCATCCCCCGAAGTTTGCAGCAACGAGGAAAAACTTGAAGCTAGTCTTCTAGCATTTTTCTTTTCGATTGTTTGTTTTTCTTGATATATCAGATTCTCAGTTATGACATGTTGAGATGTGTATCCAATTGTCATAACTGAGAATCTGATATATCAAGAAAATAATTTACTCTCTACGTACTAAAATATAATAACTTAGTAACTAGATTTGATACCACCTAACTAGTCCTATAAATCTAGCCCACCTCCATGGAGGGATAATGCATTTTAAGAAACAGTCCAAAGGTTAAAAAAAATAAATCTACATTTAGCTACTAAAACGGCGCAGCCAAAGCATATATTATCAGCACCAGTTAGTTTGTTTGGTGGTATGCCACTGGAGTGATCTCGACTGATTTGGCCCATAGATCATCGATTGAGCAGTTAATTTGATCGATCCCGATCTGCCAATTATATTGGGCACTTTTGTTTCTCTGCTTCATACTCTAGCTAGCCTGATCTGACTGCATCACTATGTCCATCCATCCATCCATGGAACTGTTCGTAGAAAAGGTAACAGTGCAGAAATTAATTAAGCTGCAGGTACGTAGATGATCATCATCAATGGCGACAATGGGAGAGGGCCCGTCGGCGGCTGCAGCGTGCCGCGGCAGACGAGACGTCGACGACGACGGAGGACAGACAACTGTTCTTGTTTTTTTTTTTCTTGTTTGAACGGAAGAAACAGAAGAGACTTTTGTTTCAATCTCGATCGGTCGATCGCTAGCTCCAGTTGATCAATCCATATCTTGCATGATCTATCGATAGATGCTGTTTCCGGGTGTCATCATAGTATTTAACCGGCACTATACATCAAACAGAAGCAATCCTTTTCACGTGTAAAATTTCAGGATCTACATATATATACCTTTAATTTACACCTATATATAGAGACAGCATTAAGTTAAAACTACGATATATAAATAATGTAATATAATATAATATTTTCTTGAATTGTCTTACGTAATATCTTATATTGCACGAAGACATTCCCACGTGCTCTTCTACGCCTAAGAGCATCTTCAGCATTAGCCCCTACTTCAGAGCTCCTAATGGTCAAATGGAGGCTGGCCACCAATTCTTTAGGACAATAAAAATATCATTAACTTTAGCGGTAGCCTCCATATTTTAGCCCCTATTTTTTTTCGCTTTTATTTTAGTATAAATTGTATGTTTGTGTCTACTTTAACACCACAATAATTCAAACATAAATAATTCTAGCACATAAAATTCAACCATATTGAAATTTACAATTTAAACACCATGATTCAAATTTGAATTCAAAATTTTTAACATGAAAATGACATGTCCTACAAGAAAATATTGAACACGACCCATAGTTGACAGAAAATGCAACGAAACAAACTATCGAGCACCATGAAGCGCCCACAAATGTTCCACAAGATCATCTCGAAGTTGCTCATGTGCCTGTCGGTCTTTAATTTCTTTATGTATCTGTAGAAACTTCTCTAACACATGTTTATTGCGTCGTTGGTACTCCTCTTTCCTCAACACCTCACTATCCCCCTGATCATAGTCGAAGTCTACATCTTCATCTCGCTCACTGTTAATAATCATGTTGTGCATTATTACACAAGCTGTCATTATGTACCATAGGGTCTCGGTATCCCAAAATCTAGCAGGACCCCTCACCATTGCAAAGCGGGCTTGTCAAACACCAAATGCTCTTTCAACATCCTTCCTTACTCCTTCTTGATCTTTTGTGTAATGGATTCTCTTGTTATCCTGTGGATTGGAAATGGTCTTCACAAAAGTGGCCCAGGAAGGGTATATGCCATCAGCAAGATAGTAACCCATGATGTATTTCTTACCATTCACCATAAACTTCAGCTCTGGAGCTGTCCCCGAAGTAAGCCTTTGAAAGAGTGGTGATCTCTGTAGGACATTGATATCATTAAGAGAACCTGGTAATCCAAAGAAGGAATGCCAAATCCACAAATCTTTAGATGCAACAGCTTCAAGAATCATGGTTGGCCCATCCACATGCCCTGAGTATTGCCCTTTCCATCCTATTGGGCAATTCTTCCACCTCCAATGCATACAGTCAATGCAACCTAGCATCCCTGGAAACCCCCTTGGAGTGTTCATAGCCATCAACCTTGCAGTGTCATCAGCAGTTGGTGCCCTCAAGTATTGGTCTGCAAACACATCCACCACAGCCTTGACAAAGTGTTTGAAAGCTTCTATCATGGTGCTTTATGAAATTCTCACGACTTCATCAAGACTATCGGCTGGAATATCATATGCAAGCATGCGAACTGCACTATACACCTTTTGCAATGCAGTGGCACCGAGAAGGCCCACCGCGTTTGGTCTTTGCCTGAAGTAGTCATCATGAGCCTCCACACTAGCCACTATGCGCAAAAAGAGCTCCCTTGACATCCTGAACCTCCTTCTAAATAATTTTGCATTATATATAGGAGGATTTGCAAAATAATCAACCACTGTGCGTAAATTGCCAGCAAATCTGTCCCTGTAAATTATCTCGCAACCCATGACTGAACCACGACGTTTCCTTTTGGTTCTCTTATGCTCTATGTCAGTAAGAAGAGCAGCTGCAATGTAGTAGTCATCATCGTCGGACGCTTCCTCCTGCTCCCACCATTGAGCAAGGAGATCATCATCGTCGTAGAAATCCATATAAAATAATCACTGCCATCACAATATTGTAAATTAATAAGAAAATTTAATTTCCACTATCTCAAATAACAAACTAGACAATTATATTCATAATAATACAGTACGGAGTATATATTTAAGACTCAAAGCCTATAAAAAGAAGTGCTACATAACTCTACTGGTCCATAGCAACGACAGTTCAGTGCAGTGCTACTAGTATGTACAGTGCCGCAGTCCAATACAGTGCTACTAGTACAAGCACAGTGTTTGAGATTCTTCTCTACCACCGAAGAAGTCTACTACTCCTACAGTTCTAAAAAATATATAAAACAAATCAATGTCCAGCACAAAAAGTGGTCAAGTATAATACTACTACTTCTCTGCTAGTAGTACTCCTACCACATAGATTAGTTCAATCCAGAAAACTCTAGAGGGCAGAGAGCGGTGAGCAGAGGGCGGCGTGTAGGCTGGCTTGGAGCGGTGGCCCTTCGGCAGTGCGCAGGCGGCGGCCCTCCATCCGGTGGGCCAATGGGGTAGCGTGGGGGCGGGCAGCCGTTGGCTCTCTTGCCGGCGAGTGGATAGCAGCAGGCGGGCGGACAGCAGTAGGGATGATGGCTGTGCAGCGGGAGGACCATGGCTGTGCGGGGTGGTGTGTCGACAGCAACGTGCGGACCGACGGCGGGAGGTCGTGCGACACCATGTGGACGGCGGACTCGCGAGGGCGGCGGCCGGAGGACCTTGCGGATGATGGGCGGCAGAGGTGGGGGAAACTCTCGCCTTTTTGCGCCAATCTTGCCAGAGGTGCAGGGGAATCGATGGCCGCCGGCGCCGGAGCCCAGATGACATCTAGCGTCGCGGTGCCGCGCAGGAATGTGACGAGAGCGCGAAAGTGAATTGTCGTTTGGCGCCAGAAAAATATCGATGGGGGCTGTGCTCGGAGCCCCCAGGACTAGGGGCTTGGGGGTGGATCTGAGGGCCTCCTCATTTTGGGGGCTAGGTTTAGGGTCTCTGCTGGATCTAGCTTTTTTATGTTAACCCTTAAAATTTGTTTAGGGACTGGGTTTAAGTTCCCTGCTGGAGATGCTCTTAGACACCCAATCCATTCAAAGTCGTACTATCACTATCAAGGTAATAAATAGAATTCGTAGCGCCCGCTATAGCAGTAGCAGACCTCTACCGCTATCGCTACAAGGTAGCGGACTGAAGATAGCATGTTGTAACTTAGCGACCGCTATAGCAGCCCGTTATAGTGCTTCGCGATCGCTATAACAGTCCGCTATTGACTTTGTTGAACCCATTATAACACTTAAATGGTGTTCTTCACATATGAATTGTAGAATTTTACATTGCGTATCTTATTTATCTTATATATCTATATGTTATTTCATATTTTTATGTTATTTATAGGAGTAATTAAAAATGTACTATAAATTCTAATTTTTACGTGAAACTTGATGTTAATATTGATATATAATCTAAATTTATGGTTATTTTCTTATATTTGCTATTGGAACTTAGCGTCCGCAGTAGCGGCCGCTATCTGCGATCCGCTACACAGACACTACTTCTCTAACAACCTGCTATACAATATTTATTACCTTGATTACTATTCATTTTTTTTCACCATCTGATACATTATCTTCAGCTTATTAGCTTATGTTGTCACAACTAGA
Organism: Oryza meridionalis; assembly: GCA_000338895.3. NCBI lineage: Eukaryota > Viridiplantae > Streptophyta > Magnoliopsida > Poales > Poaceae > Oryza > Oryza meridionalis. Next base: position 3,110,449 of record CM002530.2, on the reverse strand, counting down.
ACACTGGAAAATGACCCAACCCCCTCCACCACCACTGCACCACCAATTATACCCCCTCCTCATCAACAACAAAGTTTCTCCCACTTCACCCCCTCAAATATCATGACTGTTTGAAGATTTGTGTTAAAGAGGAGTCCTTCGAGTTAAAAAGAGAGAAGAAACATACTACTCCCTTTTTTTTATACTATAAGTCGATTTGACTTTTTCAGTTGATTTTTTTAAGGTTATAGAAAAATATAATATCTTTCACACAAAATAAACATATTATCAAAATATATGAAATGCTAGTTTTATGGAACTAATTTGGTATTATAGATGTTGCTAAATTTTTCTGTAAACGTGATCAAACTTTAAAAAAAATACTAAAAGAAATTAAACGGACTTGTAATATGGAACGTAGGGTGTACTAGCTAAAATAAAAGAGGAGGAAGAAGCAATATAATAAGAAAAAGTTGAGAAGGGGTCAAATTGAAGAATACATAGTAAGAACTCGGAAGGCAAATAAGACATGTGGTCAAGTGTTATGAGAAAGTCAAGAATAATGTTATGGAAACACATGATGGCATCTTACGAGAATATAGTTTGTAGTAACCATATTTTTCTTTGAAACAAGATAATAATGATGTCGAAGAAGAAAGAGTTGCCAAATATACAAAGCATTCATTGAAAGCATCTTTTGTGACCTTTTGTCCAACCAAAAGATACAAATCTACGGTCCAACCCCATCACACAATTATAATTGAAGCCACTTATCCTTACCAAATATCAGCATTAAATTTTCTTCAAAAAATAGTTTGTGGTTCTAGTGGTTTTTTTATCGTATTATCACTAATATTATGCTACTTATTAATGTCATTACAAGTTTGGCCTCACATAATGCACATGGCAGATAATAATGTTGCATCTATTCACTTAAGATAGACCCTACCTCGCTGATGCCTCGTGCTACGTGACACTGAGAGCAATACAAACAACCATCCAAAACATATACAGCTAAAAATAGTAATGTCGACGCTAATCATGTGGATCCTCTCTAGTAGTCCCATAAACTCATCAATAGAGTTCCGATAAAGTAATTATATATATACATGTTATTGTTTTAAAGAAATTATGGGATCAACATGGTTCAATTCAAATAGCCATTATCACTAATATTGTGCTACTTAATAAATCTTTAATTTCAATATGTGTCCCTTACATCATATATATGGACAATAGTAATACTATGTTGCATCTCTCCACTTTAGATTGGTCCTGCCTTGCTTGTCACCTTATGCCACTCGACACTTATTACAATAATTGCATCCATCCAAATATGCACTATTCTCTACCATATACTGATTACGTGAATTCTCTCTAGCAGCCCTATAAATAAAAAGTTTAACCATTCATACATAAACAGAGTTCCAATAAAGTAAACTACCTATTAAATAAATACATTTTTTTAAAAAATGGATCAATAACATGGTTTAATTGAAACAGCCATTACATGTTTGTTTGGCTAATAACTCTTCCTTAAATGCAAGTCTTGCTCGTTTCAAAAGTTTCATGCATAATGTTGAAAAAAATAAAAAATTTCACATTTGATCATCACACATGTCACCGATTATAATCCCATAAATAGTTATACTTGTCCTTACGTTTGCTACGTAATAGATCAAATATAGATATACAATGAAAACACAAACTAGTAGTGCTTAAATGTGTGGTGAACTTTGTTAAATGTAATGATCGACCGCCCGCTCTCCGAGACTTAGCGAAAACTACCGCCGGCCTCCCGCAACCAAACCACTGCTCGGACGTCTCGCCATCTGCACATCGCCGGCGCTCGACGGATCTGAAGCTACTGTGTACCCCCGATGTGTCTCTCGTGTCACCGAGCCACCGTCCTTGCAACCGTTGCTGACCCGCGCGAGCTAAGCCCCACCACCGAGCGATGGTGCCGCCGAGCCACGCTCTCCTCCCTTTCCTCCACCGCGCCTCCCCTTCCTCCTCCTCCTCCACCGCTGGCACCCCCTCCCCCATACTTTGTTTCTCTCAGCCGTAGCATGCCGCATCCGCCTCTTCCCCTTCCTAGGTGGCAAGCCCTGCTACAGTGTGCACCTCTTGGTGGGGGGCATCCTCAGGTTGCTAGTGGCTGCCTTTAGGAACAGGTGCTGGACGCTGCCGCATGACTGTCAAGTCAACGATTACGATGACGACGCGAACAAGGACGCCGATGATGAGAAGCTAGCGCACACCGAGGAGTTGCGGTGGCTCGACAAAGCCGCCGTGAGGGTGAGGGCGACAGCGACGGCACTGGGGTAGATGACAATGACCTTCATCTAGCAGGAGATGGCCATAGACACGAGGGTGTTTGGGGGAAGGTTTCGGGTGTCGGTGGCGTTGCTGGTGTCGATAGAGGCTGTGTTCATGCTGTTGTGGGTGCTACTCCACAACGTGTTGGTGATGCCGGTGGCGAGGAGGTGGTGGCCATGGCTTGGTGTGGGTTTGACGCAGCTGCAGCGGATGGCCGTGGTGCGGGTGGTGGTGGTGGTGGTGGTGGTGTCCACGGCGATGGCCAGCCACCACGCCGAGGCCATCCATGCCAGCTGCCACGCCAAGGTCTATCCCTGCCGCTACCTAATTCTTGTCCTGAAGGCCGCTCCCCTTCTCCTTGATGCGCCTTATTGCCCTCCCGGCCACCGCCGAGCTCGACGCCCCTAAATGCCGCCTGCCTCGCCCCCAGCAAGCAGTCGACAGAGAAAGAAAAGAGAGAGGGGTGAGGTAGCCCATATTTTTTTTCGATTGGATTGCTACGTAGACGCCACATGTACATCATGTAGAACAAAACCGCTCCGGATTGAATCAAGCGTTGAATTCATCCAATATTAACGATTGAGAGTGAAAAATATCTGGTTTTCGGGTTTAATGGTAATTCGTGCTCACTCAATAATTTTAGTGGGTGGTGGTGAGGGGGGGGGGGGTTATTCGGACTTTTCCTTTTCTTTTTTTGTTGACAGAGGAAGTATATATAAGAGGAAGTATATATAAGATATAGGCATAGAGCTGCAGGTTGCGAGGTGCCACTGTGGCAGGATGGATTGATTATACTATTTCCATGGAGTCGTTGGCTTCGGCCCTTTTTCCAGCTTCCTCAACATCTCCAGCATCAGCTCCGCTGGTCAACGTGTCTCTTTCCCTGACGCCGGTGCCGGTGGCGAGCAACCGCGACGAGGAGTGGGTGGCGGCGCCGACGGCGCGCGTCGACGGCAAGGAAGTGCGGCTGTTCGCGTGCCTCTTCTGCGACAAGACGTTCCTCAAGTCGCAGGCGCTCGGCGGCCACCAGAACGCCCACCGTAAGGACCGCGTCGCCGCCGGCGGCTGGAACCCCTACGTCTACCACCACGCCGCCGCCGTCGCCACCGCGGGAGCACACAGCTTGTCGTCGTCGCCATCGGCCGCCTCGTGGCCCGCCAGCGGCGAGGTCAGTGCCTGCCTCGGCGCCGGCGCTAGGTCCATACCCATCTCCTCCCACGGCTGCAACGTCGGGCCCGAGTGGTGGAGCGGCGCCGGCGTCGTTGCCGCGCCGCGCTTCACGGAGAACGCGCAGCTCCTGGCCGTTCTTGGCAGCGGGCGGGCGGTGCTCGCCGCCGGCGACCGGTCCGCCGGCTGCGACGAGAACACGGTGGACATGCTCAACTGGACAAGAGCGTCCCACGCCGCCGCCGCCGTCTCTTCCATGACCGCTGGCGACGAGCAGCTGGACCTCGAGCTGCGTCTCTAGATCGGCGATCGTACATAAGCTACCACCTCTCAGACTCTCCTCTGTAGAGAGTACTAGTAGTAATTAAGCTTAATTGCTCTCCATTATCAAGTACTTATCAACTGTGTTTTTAGCCTCCAATTGCAACAAGCTCTGGTTAATGATCATGGGGCATGGGGATTAATCTTTTTGTCCTTAGAAAATGGATTAATACCCGGTCTCTGTACCAAAACCGGATGTACGTAGCCAATTTACTTTTCTTATTGTAATAAATTTGTATCACTGTGAGGTCGGTGCCGGTTCTCTCTGGACTGGCGGCCGGCGGGGGTTAGCGTGGCACGAGAAGGTGTGACCGGCGGTGACGGAGGTCGAGTTGGTGCGAGGAGGCACAGCCGACGGTGGAGGACGGTACGGCGTGACGAGGGTGACCACGTGGCGGCACGCAGAGGCCGGCCGACGGAGGGCGCTGGTGCAGTGGTGCCCACGAGCCGACGGAGGTTTGATGGCGGTGAAGCAATGGTGCATCAGTTGTGGATAGGCGGGCGGCGGCCGGCAGGTGAAAACCTAGGCCTGTCTTGGCTGCGACGGCAACAATGATGTTTTCGAATGTCGCTTCCCCTCCTAATTAAGGACGTTGTCGTGCCGCCCCATCTCCTCTAGTGGGGCCGCCGGGTGAAAACCTAGTCTTGTTTCTCTTTGAGACCTCGACGGACTGCGGCGTTGTCGTCGCTCTTCTTCTTGAAGATGTCGTCTAGGCAAACCCCTAGCCGAAACCTCTCCCAAACAACCGGTGCAAGCCTGCTCTATATTCACATCCTCTTGTGTCGGTGCCCTAGCTTATGCAAGTTGGTCATATCAGAGGGTCCAGGGAGGATAGCGGTTTCATTTTTCTCTCTCAGACTCTCACCCTTTCCATATCAATCCCAAAGATGTGGATAGAGTGGTGTTTGGTGCCGGTTGTTAGGGTAGGGTTTTGGGCGATCTCGGTAGCTGGTCCGGTGCTAGCATTTTCCTAGATCTGTGTGATGGTGGTGGTGGTGCGTGGGCGGTGTTATTTTTTTTCCTTGATTACGGCCTCTTTGTAATCTTGTATTTTTTTTTCTCTATTAATATGAACTTCGCACTGTCCGATACGAGTCGTTAAAGGAAAAAAAAGATAAAGATGGATGGACGGCATAATCGATCGAGAACCCGTTAAGTAGTCACAAACAGTAATAATGTTGGCCCCTTTCCTTTCTAGCACTCCAACAGGGAGCACAAGAAGAGAAGATTTGCTGACTTTTCTTTACAGACGTCAGCGTCGTCACTTCACAGTTCACGCATACGCTACACTCCCCTCCACTGCGGCAGTTGCTGCTGTCCAGCGTGGCGTCCGTACGGTCGGATCCGACAAACCTAGTGGGGCCCACCGGTGCCTTCCCATATACTAGGGCACTTACGTGGGCCACCTACCCACGTGCCTGTGCTCAATTAATTAGGACAAGACCCCCGGGCCCCGATCGGGAGGTGAAATCGGGCGTTGACGTGAGCGTCCGATTTACATGCAAACTTATTTTAGACTGATTTTTCTCTTAAATTACTTATCTAAATCATGATCCGATTGCACCATTAAATTCGTTGCAATTAAATCTTCAAAACAAGACCACAAGTGGATATATTCCGACAAAATTTTTTTTACCTTATTATTGAATTATTTTTAAATGTTACACGATATTTCACCAGGTATATCGGAATTGTTGCACTAAGTAGATCGAAAATGTTTCACTCGTTTAAATCGGGTGTTGTTTCACCTTATATAAAAACAATGTTTCAGCAAATAGTGAAAGAATGTTTCAGTTCCCTGCAACATTTGATCCATATATAGTGAAACATTATAAGTACACTAGCTGAAACATTTTTCGGTGGAATAAAAAATGAAACGAATTCCCTTAATAGGGGGTTTCCAAAATATGTGGGTTTTTTGTTGCAATGAAATGTTTTAGTTCACTGCAACATTAGATCTATATATAGTGAAACATTGTGAGTACACTAGGTGAAACATTTTTGGTGGAAAAAAAATAAATTTTCCTTAATAGAGGATTTCCAAAATATGTGAATGATTTGTTGCAACGACGCGTTCTATAATATCAAAATCCACTGCAACATTTGATCCGTATATAGTGAAACATCACGAGTACACTAGCTGAAACATCGTAAAACTACTGGTTGAAACATCTAAAGAACCATATGCAGCATTTTAAAAAAAATATCAATAAAAAAGCTAAAATATTTTTGTCGAAATATAATCATGTGTGGTCTTATTATAAAGATTTAATTGCAACGAATACAACGGCGTGATCGGATCGTAGATTGGATAATTAGTTTAGGAGAAAAATTATTTTAAAGCTATTTAAAATACTCAGCACGTGGTTCGAGACGTCCGATTTTTTTTCGGCCGCTCGGACGCCCGACGCGCAGCATTTCCAAATTAATTACTACTACGAAGTAATACGTAAACAAAACAAACACCCTATTTATATGGGACTAAGTCCCTATTGGATATTTGAATATTAATTATAAATATTAACCGTAGACTATTAATAAACCCTTCCATAATCTTGGACTAATTCACGAGACGAATCTATTAAACCTAATTAATCCATGATTAAACTGTGATAATACAATAAACATTCTTTAATTATGGATTAATTCGGCTTAAAAAATTATCTCGCAAATTAGCTTTTATTTATGTAATTAGTTTTGTAAGTGGTCTATATTTAATACTCTAAATTAGTGTCTAAATATAGAGACTAAACTTAAGTCCCTAAATCCAAACACCACCAAATGAACGTTGACACGCATATGGCTAGATTCATAGCTAGGAGTGGATTTTTTTTTGACAGAGGGGATAAGTGACGAGTATACATGTGCTACTACTGGTATTGCAAGTCCTAAAGTCAGGATAATTTTTACTCCTTCCGTCCTAAAATAAATGTAGCTTTGCACTGTTTATATCTAATGTTTGACTGTTCGTCTTATTTAAATTTTTTTATGATAATTAAGTATTTTATTTTTTATTAGATGATAAAAAATGAATATTACTTTATGTATGACTATTTTTTAAAAAAAATTCATGAATTTTTCAAACAATAGTCAAACGTTGGACATGAATAGATGCACTTATTTTGGAATGGAGCTAGTCCTACCTAACTAATTATATATAGTTCAAACATCACCTTTAAAATGTTGTCCTGTAAAATATAGGTAGTTTATATAAGATATTACCCGTAAAATACAACCTCCAATATATTACAACTATTTAGTTTACCTACTTTCATTCAGTCTAAACTGTTCTTTCTATTTTCTATCTTGGAGTTGGAGTTTGCAAAGATGTTGTCCTTTACATTACATGAGGTTGACTATATTCTTTCTCTCCTTTATCTCGAAGCTTATACTTGGATGCTTATATAGTACTTGGCTCATAGCAACGTGGCGAGGTATTTATCTAGCTTATATATATACAGTGAACAATATACAGAAATATAAAACTACATCCATCCCAAAATAAGTGCAGCTGTAGGTATCTGTGTCCGATGTGTCCGACGTTTGACCGTTCGTCTTATTTGAAAAATTTATGAAAAAGTTTAAAAATTAGTCACACATAAAGTACTATTCATATATTATCATATAATAACAATAAAAATACTAATCATACATATAGGTGTCCAGATTCATAACTAAAAATGTTTATATTTTGAGACGGAGGGAGGGAGTAGTTCACATCATCAACCTTTTAATCAATTAAGAGATAGTTTATGATATAATATATTACCTCTAAAATACAACCTCCAATATATTATAACTATTTAGTCTACCTACTTTAATTCAATCTTAACTGTTCTTTCTTTTTTTCTATCTTGGAGTTGGAGTTTGTAAAGATGTTATCCTTTGCATGAAGGTGACTAGACTATTCTTTCTCTCCTTTATCTCGGAGCTTATACTTGGATGCTTATATAATAAGTGGCTCACAGCACCATGTGCTTCTTGTTGGTTGTCGTGGTGGTCCTACTTACATATAGGAGTAGTGAAGTACTCCTATACGTGTGTATATGCTACGCTATGTTAGGTCACTCCTAATAAGAGTTTCATTATCATTAAGTAGGATGTCATGTCACTACTTTTTATGATGTGGTATGAAATTAATGAGAGATGAATTAAGCTTCATCTAGATTAAACAATGTCTACACTGTTTCCGATACAGTTTGCCTCTTCATGTTTTGTTATCAATTAAATGTCTTATTACTCATGTAGCATCCATGAAAATACAACATCTTCCACTGAGAATTGCTTTAGTGCACGAATATCTAGTTAAATTTCCAGTGAATTGAGAAAAAGGGATGTCGTAGCACTTAGAACTACACTTATCATTTGGTATATGTTGGAAACGAATAATTTTAGAAAATTTTGTTCCTTCAATAGACTAGTATACAATCTCGGATCTACATCTCTTTGGACGTAGAGGACAGGTTTTAATTATAATCTATTCTTCTTCTTTTAGAAAAAAATATCTGCAACGTAGAGTCCGGTTTAATCCATTATCTAAAAAAAAGAAAAATCTCCAATGAGCAGTGCCTTGAGAAAAAAACAAAAGAGAATTGAAGGCATGAAGCAAAAATACAAGCATCTATCATCCCGTAGCTCTCCGTCGTCCTTGTCGTGGTTGCTATCATGGCGTAGCAAACAAGCGGCAGCAGCCATGGCCAATTGCAGGGATTCTTGCAGGTTGAGTTAAATGGCGCACTGTTGCACTAGGGCAGGCATATGCAGTCGCTGCCGCTTTTGAATTTTCGTTGGCTCGCTAATGAGTGGACCCATCTGACTATGAAACGGCATCTTTGATATTGAGTGGGTACAGTATGTCACTATTGATCCATGGATCGATCGTGCCTACGTACGTTGTGCTTTAATTTACTCCCTCCGTCACCTAATATAAGAGATTTTGGTATTCTGATTACACTGTTTGACCATCGTCTTATTCAAAAAATTTTAAAATTATTATTTATTTTATTTGTGACTTACTTTATTGTCTAGAGTACTTTAAACACAACTTTTCGTTTTTTGTATTTGCACAAATTTTTTAAATTAGACGAGTGGTCAAACAGCGCAAATAAAATGTCAAAATTCCTTGTATTAGCGAACGGAGGGAGTAAAACCCTACTGGTAATTAATAGCTAAACATGAACGGTTGAAATTAAACCAATTTTGATAGGTTGTACTATACTATATATGAGTTACTCCACTGTGTCTTATTTCTTTTATTATAGAGGGTTCTTTAATTTTGAACGCATGATTTTATTTTCTTAGAAGAAATTAGTGTGCATTTCTTTTAAACTGTTTAGATGCACTTGATAGTGTAATGGCAAGCGGACTGTGATCTTAAGTTTAAGACACGTTTAATCCCCAACATGCTCACAATTTATTCAAAGAAAAATATTTGGAGGGACATCTCTCCTTTCAAATCTTGTTTTTTCTCTAAAATTGTCAGTAAAGATTCCTCCATTAGAAAAGATGGCTTATAATCACGTTTTGGAAAATTTACTCAGTTTTTCTACTCATATTATATTTACACAGTTTTTTTTCTCATTTTTGGGACAATTTTTTTACACAATTTAGAGATGGTTCGGTGAGAAAGAAAATAAGAGAGAGAGTGAGGAGGCAGCAAGCAGGGAATTCGCTGTTGATGATGATTGTGGCGTCACCAACATCAAATAAGGTGACATATCGGTAATTCATTGAAACATGAAAGGTTGGGAGGACGAATAGTCATCAAGACCAAGGTACAAGGAAGCACATAATTTTGGTTGAATCTAAATAAAATTAATTAATCATATATTAATTAACAGGGATAACTCGCTCTATTTTTTCTTACGCAAGGGATTAGTCCCAACTCCAATATCCTAACACAGCCTTAATTTCCTCCGCTATATACTACCTTCATTTTTTAATAGATGACGCCGTTGACTTTTTCTCACATGTTTGACCATTCGTCTTAATCAAAAATTTTATGTAAATGTATAAGATATAAATCACACTTAAAGTACTATGAGTGATAAAACAACTCATAACAAAATAAATTATAATTACATAAATTTTTTAAATAAGACGAATGGTCAAACATATGAGGAAAAGTCAACGGCGTCATCTATTAAAAACGGAGGGGGTATATAATAGGGCGGCTCATCCATCCATGTGGACCCCTCTCTGATAGCATTTTTTTTTCTTGTTGAGATGTTGATCCATATATAGATATATAGTTAAGTACTCCTAGCCACAGCTGCATCTCTGTTGCTTCCCCAATATAGAAAAGCTTTCATCTCCATTAATCGATCAAATAGCTAGGGCCAGGAAAGCAAGCTACAGGTGGGTTATATATACTAGTCTTTCTTTCATGGAGTCTTCTCGTCGTCAAGCCGCCGGAGTCGGCGGCGGCGGCGGCGCGCGGCTGTTCCCGTGCCTCTTCTGCAACAAGACGTTCCTCAAGTCGCAGGCGCTCGGCGGCCACCAGAACGCGCACAAGAAGGACCGCGTCGCCGGCGGTGGTAGCTGCAACCCCTACCTCTACGGCGCCGCCGCGGGGGTGCCCGACCCATACCACACGCCTGGGGCGGCGGCGGCGTTCCGGGCTACTCCGGCGGTAATTTCCCTCCTGCCGCGACGACTCCGCCCATCGCCGGGGCTCCGCACGGCGGCGGCCCGTCGACGACGCCGGTGGTGGCTGCTGGGTCGTCGTCGTCGTCCAGGCACGGCGGTATTGGGTGCTGGCGGATGGCGTCCGATGAAGTCGACGGCGGCGCCTCCGAGACGACGAAGGGCGGCGAGAAGCTGGACCTGGAGCTCAGGCTGTAGCTAATAAGCTACCTCTCCTCTCCACTGGCACTGTACTACGTACTGGAATATTATATCGATCGATTATGTTGTATGTGATGGAAATATAGTCATGAATCGGCATATTTTAATCCAAAATGTTAAAGCAATAATCATGATATAAGCAGTGTAGGGTGATCTTAACATAACCAGTAGCATACTATGCGCATCATCAATGTCAGGAACAGGAACATTACAGTAACGCAATAACATGCTAGAGACATCATGAATGTCAGGAACAGGAACACAACGAACATTACGGTAAAGTGATAGCGCTAACAAAGGGAACAGGAGAAGGATATACCCCGAGAATGGCCCTCCGCTGGATTGTGAGGCAGAATTGCCTCCGTTGATGTTGTCGTTCACGGCACTGGCTCCAGCTCCTGGCACACCACCTCCGGCTCCAGCTCCTGGCGGCGCACCACCTATTGCATCTCCTCCAGCAGCAGCAGCGGCGGCACCACCTCCGGCTCCAGCTCCTGACATGGCGAGCAGTCGTGCGAGAGACACTCCCCAAAAACCTGATCACCCGCCTACCTGGTGCAGATCTCAGGCGAAGATGTGGTTTCGGAGGCACTGCTCCTTCCAATCTCTCGTGCGCGCCGCCTACCCGGTGCAGATCTCAGGCGAAGATGTGGTTTCGGAGGCACTGCTCCTTCCAATCTCTCGTGCGCGCAAGAGATCAGAAGCGAGAAAGCGAGAACAACACAGGCACGGAGGAGGAGGAACTAACACCGGGAAAGAAGCAAGCGTCTGTTACAGATCGGACTCGCGGCCTCCTTATCTATCAGGAGAGAGAGAGGCAGTCGTTGGAACGTGGACGCGCTGTTACGGAGAGAGTCGTGGGAACGTGGTTAGTGGCTGCAAAAGAATAGCGACATGACACACGCCCTCGCCCACGCCCACGGCCCCGGCGTGCGCGCGTGCGTGTGGCATTTCGACCCCACCTCAACCAGTCAACGGGGGGCCTCCAATAACTCACTATTTAGGTTGAGATATTCCTCGCTTAAATCCTGAGGTGGTATTATTATCCTTAACACTTATAATGAGCCTTTGAGATTTAATAGGATAAGTTGGGCCTAGCCCAATTATTCTAACAGTATGCCTCCCGTAATTAATTAGTATCTTGATTGCGTCTTTAGTATGATAATGTAATTAATATATGTCTACTCCGTTTTGCTTTTTTTCTTCTTTGATAGAGACGCCCTTTACTTTTTTTATACAAATAGTACATAATATATAAATCATGACTACCCTTCCTATCAGTGTTTGGGTGTAAGGTGTCATTGCGAAACCAACACTGACATATGGCCCTTTCAAACCAGAACTAATCATGAGGCATCTGAATCGTAACTTTAATTTGGTTTGATTTTGTTCTCTAGTATTTTGTGGATGAATTTAGGTGGTTCGTTAAACTTAAATTAGTGTAATTTTCTCGTTTTACAATCGCAAATATACACGGCAAAAGTATAACAAAATTGTTGTACAGTCCCATAATTAAATAGATTTTAGTTAGGGTATATTCGTCTCCACCACATGGTACATCGATGGATGGTCGAGGTCTCTCACCAGCTCATTGCTTGTACAGAAATGGCAGAGTTACATCATCTGCAAGAGCTTTCTAATTCTACTTTGTTAAATCTCCAAATATGTTAAAACTTACTAATTTGCAGTAAATTAAGAACAAAGAAAGTTTGGTATATATAGTACTTCCTCCGTCCCAAAATAAACGCAGCTATGAGTTTCCATATCCAACTTTTATCATCCGTCTTATTTGAAATTTTGTTGTGATTAGTATTTTTATTGTTATTAGATTGTAAAACATAAATATTATTATATACGTGACTTATGTTTTTTAGTTTTTTCAAAAAATAATTAAATAAGACGAATGATTAAAGTTGGATACGAAAACTTATGGCTGCGCTTATATAGGGACGTAGAAAGACGATGAAGAAAGCGGTTAGTAGCGTCTTGTTTCCCACGGTGAGCTCCGCCGAAAAGATACCCTTTGCCTCCGTTAGTTCACCATTGAAGCCATTGAGAATCATGTTGGTCTTCTTCAACTCATCATCCCCACGCCCCAACTTCTAGAACAATGAATACGGGATCAAGTTCACGGCGGCACCTCCATTCACTAGCATCCTAGAGACTGGCTTCCCATCAACATGGCCTTTGAGATAGAGAGGCTTCATGTGACGGTTTGACTCATCGGGCTTATCAAAAACCGCGTCTTTAGGACCTAATGAAAATTGAGCAACCTCGGTTTCATCCATAGAACAAAACTCCATAGGCAACATACATACCATGTTGATATCCATGTCCTCCTTTGGAGATGACTCATCTTTAGCAACCGATTGTTCTTCCTTCTTCTCTACAACAACCGGTTCCTCCTTCTCTACGGATTTACGCCTCCAAACCGATGGTGGTCGCAACTCATTGAACCTCTTATCTCTTTGCTCTTTGGCCTTTTTCTCTCTTATCTCTTGGGCCCGAAGACGTTACAACCTTCTCCTTTGGGTAGCGGTCAAATCCTTAGGCATCCACTAGGTTTTGGCTCTGTTCTAGGAGGTAAATAATGTCCTCTATTGATCTTGCTTAAAGACGATGAAGCCCTCACATCGCCCTTTGCAATCCTCCTATCAAACCGGCGCTGGAGCCCGGTCAGACCGACCGTAGACCACCGGTCAGACCGGCCAGATGCGCCGGTCAGACCGACATTTGGCGCGCGGTCAGACCGGCCTGAGGCGTCGGTCGGACCGTCGTCTGGTCGGTGGTCAGACCGGCCTGATGGCCAGGTCAGACCGGCTAGAAGGCCTGGTTAGACCGGCCGACTGCGATGAGCTGGTATCGGCTTCGGATTTTTTGTTTGGGGACACTCCAACTCCATCTCCAGAAGTTATCGGCACGTCATGAGACCCCACTTTGATGGTAATTACTTCCGAAGTCCTTGCCTCCACCTTAATGCGCTTTCCTTCCCTCTTTTCTTCATTGGCCCGATTCTTACCATAAAACTGGCCGTTGTTTGGTGAAGACAAACGCTCATGAATTGGCCTCCTTGGTCCTCCCCACCCTTGGTTGAATTGCATTGGAGGCATATGATTGAACGTTGGCGGCGTTACCCCCCATGGCATGTAATAAGGATAAGGATAACCCGGCGGCGGCATTGGATAGGGACCCCATGGCATGTCTTGTGAATGATGATACGGAGGTGAATGTGACCGTCTTGGCGAGTGACCAAATCGCTCCTAGGAGGTGATCTTGGTCTTTTTCCTTTGTTGCGAGCTCTTTCACCACCTTGCTTTTCATATTTCTCCAAAAGCATATCAAGGGTCACTTTGGTCTTCCTAGGAGCTTTAGAAGTTGAAGCTTCACTTTTATTCTCTTTCCAAACACCAACCTCCGGCTTCTTTGGCACTATCATCTTAGGCCTTGGTTCGCCAATGACCACTCCTTTTACCTTAGTAGATTCGGCTTGCTCCGGCCAAATCAACACCTTCTTATCTTTGAAATTAATTGTATTCACCGGAAAAGGGTCATGATCAAGCTTCATCTTGGAGCCATCGGTGAACTTCAATCGTCCTTCATCTATGGCCGATTGAACCTGTCGTCGAAACACATTGCAATCATTAGTAGAATGAGAATGAGAATCATGCCATTTACAATATGCTCGACGTTTCAATTCTTCTTGAGATGGTATGACATGGCCTTTAGGTAATCTAATTTGTTTCTCTTATAAAAGATAATCAAAAATCTTATCACACTTGGCCACATCAAAACTATATTTAACCTCACTTTGCCGATCTTTACGAGGAGTCGGCACGAGGTTAGAGCAAATAAAAGGCTTATTTTTATTAGTCCATGACCATTCGGCAACATATATATCATGATCACCCTCCTCCTCACTATCACTAGCCTCAGGGTAATCAACCACATTAACATTAGGCCTTTTGTCATATGGACTAACAAGTTTTTTATTATCTCTAACCCGGCTTTCTGGAGCCAGAGCCCTTTGCATGAGTTGACTAACATCAATAAATTGTTGGCCATCTAGTCTTTCTCTAAGAGGAGCAATTAAACCGTTAAAAGCAAGACCAACCAAATCTCTATCAGTTATATTCAAGCTATAACATCAGTTTCTAACATCCCTAAATCTCTTAATATAATCAATGACAGATTCATTATATTTTTGCTTAACCGATGTTAAATCATATAACCTAAGATCAGTTTCTCCAGTATAAAAATAATCATGAAATTTTTCTTCTAATTGAGCCCAAGTATGAATAGAATTTGTCGGTAAAGAAGTAAACCATGTAAAAGCATTACTGGACAAAGATAAAGAAAACAAGCGCAATTTAAAAGTATCACTATTAGCCTCACCACATTGCGCCAAAAATTGACCTACATGCTCCCATGTGGTCTTACCATCCTCACCACTGAACTTGGCAAATTCGGGAACTCTATAATTACGAGGAAACAACACATTATAATAATAATCAGGATACGACTTTTTGTAAACCCTAGCACGATTCCTAGTTTCAATCTCGAATCTATCCCTAATAATATCACTAATTATATCCTCCATATTATTAGGCCTTTGTTGATTTGGCGGTGGATTTGGTGGCCTAACAGGTTGTGTTTGTGGCACAATATGATTATATTGGCCTTGTCTAGTATCGGGAGGATAACCCCTAGCAACATTATTATAAGCATTAGGAACATGTTGGGGAACTTGGGGACTATTTGCAGCAGTAGATACAGGAGGATCAAATGTTCTAAGATGATACAAATAACTAGCATTAGTCATTGGATCTCTCCCCTGTATCGGTATTATTGCGCCGGTCTGACCGGTCCAGGGCCCGGTCTGACCGACATCCAGAGGCGCAGTCAGACCGGCCTGAGTCCCGGTCTGACCGCCGGGGTAATACCCGGTCGGACCGGCCGTTTGGCCGGTCGGACCGACGGCGAAGTCGCGGTTTGACCGGCCATCAGGCCCGGTCGGACCGGCTATATGCGCTCCATCGGTTCCACTACTCGTTTGATCTATAGGAGCTTGGTTAGCAGTGGTAAAGGCTTTATCTTTTGACATGTAATCGGCCATGAGAGGGCCGAATTTAAATCTCAAAAACTCATCAAATTTACCCTCAAAAGTTGCATTTAATTTATCTTTAAAAAACAGTCATAGATGAATCTATTGTAGATGCTACTTGTTGTTGGATAGATTGTGTTACCTCTTCATTGCTTACCAAATCAGGAGTGAGCTTAGGACGTGGCCCGGGCTTGATGATCACGTCTTGACGAGTCCTAGTGCACGCCCTCAACTGTGCCTCCTGTGTGATCTCCTTGATGTACTCCTCCATGGATTTGCGGTCTTCCCCTTCGAAATCATCTAATGTGATAGGTATCACATTGGATGGCTCCACCTCCATCTTGGATGGTGGCTTCGTCATGGCGAAGTCGAAGTTGAGTTGACGCTGAACGGATCTCCTCCCCAGTGGAGTCACCAAAAATCGTGTTGGCAACTTTTTGTGACAAGTTGACAACGACGATCGCAGCACCTTATGCCTTGCGGTGATCCTAGAGTCGCCAACCACCTCGATCTAGCAAAGAGCTAAACCTAGATGGGTTTTGACAAACAAACCGGCTAGCGGAGCCGATTTTAGATAACTACCCGTCTCGTGGGCAAAACGGAAGGTCTTCAAGACAAACCTACAAAGAGATGTCGCACTCTCGCAGCGACGGCGGACGGTTTACAGCGCAAACCGACAAAGATGGACAAACTAAGAGAAAACTAAAAACAATATGAAAAACGATTCGATTGATTGATTGTAGATTGGTTTTTTACAATGAACCGGCCATGTCCCTTATATAGGGGTTGGTCTTGCCCTCTACAGGCCATCCTCCAAGTCCAACTCGGGGTAGAAACTAAAGAAACCCGAAACATGCCTTCCCGAGCAAGGAAACCTCGAAACCCGACGAAACACAGTCGGACTCGGACCTGCCGGTCAGACCGGCCACACACCGTCGGTCTGACCGGCCCTCAACCGGCGGTCGGACCGCCCAACACACGGCGGTCTGACCGGCCCACTCGGAGGAAACCGGTAGACTTCTAAATTTTGGCAATCTTTCCTATTTTAATGCTAGGTGCCAAATTTGGGTGTAAACAATATTCTTGTGTTTTCCTTAAAAAATAGTATCACCAATTTCATTTTCATTACTCACATATATTTAATTTAATTAGGCACATGTTTGTGTGAAGCCGTGCAAGCAATTTTAATTTTTATTTCAAAATTACTTTTAAGGTTTTTTTTTCCTTACTGTTTTTAACCTTAGCTTTTAGACAGCCAATGTGAAACCATGTAGTAGTACTCAAGTCTCTTCACTAAAATTATTTTCCAATAAAGATCATTATGCCAAGGTACTTGTAGTTCATTCATCGGGTTATAAATAATGGTGCCCACGAATATAACGCATTCACGGACGTACTTTTAGTAGAACTTTAATTAGTGACCTAGGGTAGGGGTGGATGTCGGGCTGGCTCGGCTCGGCTCGGTCTGGCTTGTTAGGATAACGAGCCGGGCTCAGCTCAGTCTGGCTCGTTAGGATAATGAGCCGAGCTCGAGCTAGAAACCTGGCTCGTCTGCAAGCTCGAGCCAACTCGTTTAGCTCACAAGCTTTGGGGACAAGAGAGAAAAGAGTTCATTTACTTGGCATTCGGCGACCATGGGGAGGAGCTTAATCTCGCCGGCACTGCGACCATGGGGATGAGCTTGCCGGCGACCATGGGGAAGAGGATTGCCGGCGACCACGGGGATGAGGCTTGCCAGCGACCACGGAAGAAGCTCACAGAGTCACAATGGATGGGACGAGCGTGGCAGAGAGTGGCGGGCGGCGGCGGCGGAGAGTAGCGACAGGAGAACTGGCCGCCGAGGGGAGAGAGATGGCAGGCGGCGGCGGGTAGCGGAGATTGACAGTGGTGGTGGGCAGCGGCGGCTTGGCGCGGTCGCGTTCCCGCGAATGCCGAGCCGATGGTGATGCGGTTGGCCGCGGTGGCGGGGAGCGGCGCCGATGGGCGATGGCGATTGGGGTTGGCGGCGGTGGCGATGCGGGTTGGTGGCGGCGGCGGGGAGCTGCGCCAATGGGCGATGGCGATGGGAGTGGTGCCGATGTGGCGGTTAGATGCAGCTGTGTGCGGATCGACGGACGAGCGGGTATGGTTTTTTGATGTACTCTATTGGGCCAGTGGGCCTTCCATGTGGTCGGCTGTGGTCTGTGGACCTGTGGTGGTGTGGCCTGTGGCCTGTTGGGCTAGCTCGTTAAGGCTCGCGAGCCAGCTCGAGCTGGCTCGTTATCTCTAATGAGCTAAAATGCCAGCTCGGCTCGTTAGGAGAATCAAACGATCCGAGCCGAGCTTGTCACGAGCCGAGCGAGCTAACGAGCCACGAGTTTCCTGTTCACCCCTAACATAGGGTATTACTACCGCCAGTAGCGTGGCTTGTGTACACATGCATATTCCGTGTAATCACAAAAGAAATAAAAGAACTATACCATTTAATTTATTTTTCTCAAAGAACTCAGATCTCTCTCCCACCAATTCAATCATTTCGAACATGCATGTGATGTGCGAGCCAGCATGTTGTGAACCAAAAGAAAAGGGAAACATATAAAGTCGACAGTACAGTACGATAGATGGTTCGCCATTGAGGACCAATTGGTGGGAAAAAAAACAAATCTGGCATGAATTCAGCAGGTTGCATCCATGGCGTACCCGAAAGTCGAAGATCATCTCCGGCCATTTGCGGTGGAGATGATCATGTGTGTGCTCCTCTTTTGTCGGCATTATTGACGTTCCATCTCAGGGTTTCCATCACTCCATCTCACGTTCTTTCTTCCCTTTCTTTTCCGAGATAATTTAGGATTAGTACTATCTACATCCCATTTTAATTGTAGTTTCTGTGTCAATGTTTCGCCGTCCGTCTTATTTAAAAAAATTTATGAAAAAATTAAACAATCACTACTACAAAACATCAAATAGGTGTCTAAAACCGACACCCATATGTCTTTTCTCACTTCCGCGGACTAAAATCGTAAAAAACCAGCACCTTTAAGCAATTATATGTGATGTACCGACATCTATTCTATATGCACCGATAATATATTATAGGTGCGGTTAATTAAATACCGACACCTATAATATATTATAGGTACCGGTTTTTTTAAAAAAACCGACACCCACAGAAATCGAGTCAAACTGGCAATCGGAAGAGCCAAGCCGGCGGGCCCCACCACGACGAGCAGATAAGGTTGGTCTCGCGTCTTTCTCTCTCATCTCCTCCCTTCTCTCTCGCTCTCTTCTCCTCCTCTCCAACTCCCAGTCTCCCACCTCTCTCTCTCTCTCTCTCTCAGGCGGCAGCAGGCGAGCCGCGGGGAGGCGTCGGCCGACAGCGGGCTCGCGGAGGGTACGCGGCGGGAGGCGGTGTTCTAGCCATGGGAAGAAGCCCTCCCCTCTGCCAGATTTGGTGGGAGGGTAGGCGGCAGGCTTGAGGAGGGGAGGCGGCGGAGGGCTCACCGATAGGAGGCAGTGATCTGCCGCGGGGAGGAGCCCTCCCCCCCACCAGATCTGGCGGGAGGGAAGGTGGCGGTAGGGGTGGCGGGCTCACCGGGGGTAGGTGGCGGCACGCGGCGGGCTTGCGGAGGAGACGCGGCGATGGGCTCGCTGACGGGAGACGGCACGACGGGAGGTGGCGCGATGGCTCGAAGACGACCAACCATTCGACGGCGACGATGGTGGATCTGAAAAGGTGTGATTCCTTTTTTTTATTGCATAAATTTGAGTGCCAAAATTTTTGTTGTGGATGAATGGATAGTGATATGTGGATGAATCCATCTGTGGATGGATATGAGGTGGATGGATGTTGATATTCTTGTTCATTCTTGTTCCTGCTGTGGTATAGATGCGGATGTGCTTGTTGTGGTATGGATGGATGCGGATGTGGGAGGAGGGACTGCTCGGCTCGATGCATCGGCTCGATACTGGCATTGTTTTTATTAGTCGAACCTAAAAGATGGCACTTCCTCCTATTTGATTTTCAAATCAGTGCCGCTTCCCTGGAAAACCGGCACCTAAGTGGGTTTCCCAACAGGCACCAATTTATGTTTCTGTAGTAGTGAATTAATCACACATAAAGTACAATTCATGTTTATCATCCAATGACAATAAAAATACTAACCATAACTTTTTTAAATAAAATGGACAGTCAAACGTTAAACATAAACAATGTAAAATTACGGTCTTTCTGGGACGGAGGTAATACAATCAACGTAATTATTATACAGATAACGACTAAATTAACTGGGTCTAGCTTGCTACTACCTCTCCGTTCTAAAATATAATAATTTTTAGTTGGATAGGACATATACTATTACTATGAATTTGGACAGAGGTATCTGAGTTGTGCAGTGCTAGGCTTGGCAGGTGGCTGAAGCTGTGACAGCGTGCAATGTTGGACATGATGCTGGAAGTATCAAAGTTAATTACTTCCTCCGTTTCACATGCTAGAATGACTTATATTGTCAAACTAGTTATTTTTTAGCAACCGATTCCTACCAACATTATGCATTATTCAATAGCACTATGCATCTCTGTGAATCTATACCAACATATTTTTGGTCGACAAGTTGCACAATCGATATTTCTTTTGCACGGTCACACGGAATTAATGCAAGCTTTGATCATGTTACTGTATAGATCATTGCATTGATCTTGAGGAGTCATGCGTGTTTCATTTTTTGTGGCCATGCATAAAACAAGTGAGTGGGTCGTCGTTGCAAAGTTGAGAAATTTTTACAGTCAATAAAATCTCTGTTTTGTAGAGGGACAATAATTAGCATTCATGCAATGCACAAGCTACAAGATTTGGGCATCAGTATTGGGCCAAAACCGGCATTCCAAGAAGGCCCTTAACTTTCTATTGGCCTGGCCCATCTACCGTTCCATGTGGCGCCAAAGCCGCAAAGCCATATGCACTTTCCACTTTCCAGGAAAAAGTACACCACAGGTCCCTCAACTAGTCATCGAGTTACAAAATCGTCCCCCAACTGCAAAACCAGATATTTGACATCCCTCAACTTTCAAAACCGTTCATTAGAGGTCTTTAGGTGGTTTTGACCCCGGTTTTATCCGAGGTGGCAGCTGAGTCAACATGGGACCCACGTGGGTCCCATGTGTCAGGGTGACCACGTCACCACCCTCACTCTTTTTCCCTTATTCTCTCCCATCCTCTTATCTCTCTCTGACCTCTCTGCGTAGATTGGCCGCCGGGTGGGAAGGAGGTCGGCGGAGCGAGGCGGGAGAGGAGCGTCGATGGCCGGCGACGGGCGACGCGGCAGCGGTGACGGCAGCCACGGCGGCGAGGCTAGAGAAGGGAGGAGGCTAGCAGGGCGAGGAGGGAGAGAAGGTCCGGCGGCGGCAGCGGCGGTGACGCGGAAGCAGGCCACCACGCCGGGTGGGGAGGCGGCCGGCCGATCTCCTCTCTGCCGCTCTTTCCCCGTCGGCCGTGCCGACCCTCTTCCCCGTCATGTTAGTGACGCCGCCGCCGCTGCCGCATCGGCCCTCGACCCTCTTCTCTGCCACCCTCCTCGCCCTGCCCTCCGCCAGCCGCCGACCGCGAACGCCCTGCCCTCCGCTGCGTTGCCCGCACGGTTGTGCGTTGCCGCCTCACCCCGACGACGACGCGCGACCACAGCAATGGCGCCGCACGGCACGCGGAGGAGGGAAGGTAGACGATCGCCGCAGCCATCGGCGGCGGTGCCCGTCGCATCGGCCCTCCCTTCCGCCACACCGTCCGCGCCACCGTGCGTCGCCGCCTCACCTTGACGACAACGCGCGACCATGGCAATGGCGCCGCACGGCACGCAGAGGAGGAGGAGGGCAGGCAGACGACCGTCGCGGCCATTCACGTGACGACAGCCATCGGTGTCGCCACCCATTGCATCGGGCCTCCTCTCCACCACTCTCCTCCCCCGCCAGACGCCGGCCACGTTGGCCCTCCTCCCCACCGCATTGAGGAAAAAGAGAGAGGAAGGGAGAGAAGAAGGGGAAAAGAGAGATGGTGGTGATGTGGTCACACTGACATGTGGGTCCCACGCTGACTCAGCCGCCACGTCAGATAAAATTGGGGTCATCAAAACCACCTAAGAACCTAAATTGAACGGTTTTGTAAGTTGAGGGATGTTATATATCTGATTTTACGATTGGGGGACGATTTTGTAACTCGATGACATGTTGAGGGACCTTGGGTGTACTTTTTCCATATTTAGAAGAACCCGATACATTTACAATGTGATGAAAGTACTTTTCAACTCAAATTTAATATGGAAAATGCATATATATAAATTTTGTTCTTCTAACATGAATGTTTAAATTAAAAAGCTATTGATAATATTGTGCAAAGTTTTTAAGTTCGGTTGCAAATACAACCAAAACGACATATTTTCGTTTTCTTTTAATTCAGATGGGCCAAAACCCAAATTAGTTGCTGTGCTAAACAAGCTAGGCCTCTTCTCTTACTCTTGCCCATTGTTCGGCCCAGTTATTATCACCCCAATTTCTCCTTCATTTGTTCTCGGATATTTTTTTATGGAATACGTCCGTTTTGTCTCCCTCAACTATTGCTCTTAGTCGAATCGCATCTCTCAAACGCATACCTAGTATAGAGAGCCCCTTAACTATACAAACAGGATCAGTTTGCCTCCTCGAGCAGTTTGAATGGTGGTTTCATCCTACACGATACGTTGACTTGGTCTTTATCCAATGTGACGCCTGCGAGGAATCATAGTTTAATGAAAAAACGGAGGGCTAGACCCGACACCTCTCCCCTCTTTACTCGCTTCCCTTTCGCTCGTACAATTAATCAGGGCAGTGCTTGATCGATCCCGATCTACAGCCAATTATATTGTGCTCTTCTTCTTTTTTTTTATTTTTTTGGTGCGCAACATGTTGTGCTTGTTGTGCCTGATTTGATTGCATCACCATCCATCGTATGTAGGCCACGGAGGAAAAAAAATAATTAAGCTGTTACGCCAGTGCGTGGGGGCAGAGAATCTCGCCGGAAGGAGAGACGACGGACAGAGACTTGTTCTTGTTGTTTTTCTTTTCCTTCGATCTGAATGAACAGAGACATATTTGTTTCGGTCAGTCGCTAGCTAGCTCGAGTTGATCAATCCATATCTTGTTGAACTATCGATCGAATTGATCGATCGATAGATATAACCTGTACTGTTGGAGTGTGCTGAGAAAGGTGAGATAATTACCTGATGACTGATTGTATTTGATGTATGTACATATGCAGGGTTTGGAAATGCGTCGAAAACCGTTCGAAATACATCGACCTCTGCATGCATTCAGCATCCCGCAACTTGCAAAACTGGCTGTACATGTAGTGAAGTGCACATACGTATGAGCGTCGGGTACACATTTTTCAAACTGTTTTCTTCGAGCTTTTTAAAAAGAGTTTTAAAAATTGTTCGATGAAATGCACGGGATATTCACTCGTTATTCATGAAAACGCCCCTACCTACTCGTCTTCACACCTAGGGCACCCACTTGTCATCGCCTAAAACATGTTCCAACACCACTCAACTCATCCCTCTACTACTACACAACATTGAACTGTCCATTAATCCCTACTTATCTAGAATACTCTCTACTGCTAAATCTTCATAAATCATACATGAGGATTTATGGTAAAAGGGTGCCTCCATGTTTAAAGGTAAATAGCATCTACATGTGAAGAAAATGGTATGAAGAACGACCAAAGAAGGATGGAGGTGACACTTTATTTTTGTTTGGTGGAGTGGGGTAGGAACTAGGAAGGAGGGTGTAAGGGAAAATAAGAAAAAATTAAGGAGACCAAATAGAGGACTAAATAGTAAGAACTAGTTAATTTATCTGAGGTTAAATAAGAGATGTGGTCAAGTGTTAGAAACAAGTGAAAAATAATGTCTATCAATGATAGTAGATGGTGATTACCTTGTTCTATAAAAATGATGACCAAAAAAGAAGCTGCCAATTTATATATAGCTTTCTTGAGAAAGCTAGCACCTTGTGTAAACTAAGAGACACACTATTATGCATTGTCCTGTTACAATGCAATATTTTTTTAAAAAAGGAAAACTAATATGTGTTTGTGATGATATTTTGTACACATTTTCACTAGATTGTGATATTTTTTTTAAAAAAAACCTTTTAATATCAATGCATGCTTGTCACTACATC
Organism: Oryza meridionalis; assembly: GCA_000338895.3. Lineage (NCBI taxonomy): Eukaryota > Viridiplantae > Streptophyta > Magnoliopsida > Poales > Poaceae > Oryza > Oryza meridionalis. Next base: position 3,086,528 of record CM002530.2, on the reverse strand, counting down.
ATACGTATAAACAATAATACTGAAGGGGTTTGGATGGGGCTAAAATTTTTTAGTCCATGTCACATCGGTTGTGTAGATACTAATTTGGAGTATTAAATATATACTAATAAAAAAACTAATTTCATAAATGGGAACTAATCCACGAGATGAATTTTTTAAGCCTAATTAATCCATAATTAGCAAATATTTACTGTAGTATTACATACGCTAATCATGGATTAATTAGGCTTAATAGATTCATTTCGTGAATTAGTCAAATATTATGGAATATGTTTTGTAGTTAATATATATTTATTACTCTAAATTAGTATCCAAACATTCGATGTGACAGAGACTAAAGTCCCTTGTTTCATTCCACTACTAAAAATACTAGTATGTTTCATCCCACTACTTAGGTCGGCCCTATCCCTACTTGTCGCCTCATTCGTGCCACGTGATACTGACCACAATACTAGCAAAGCAACCGTCAAATCTTTTGCCTATCGTCTTCCATACTAATCATGTGGGTCTAAAAAAAAGTAGTATGTTCATACGGTTAATATTGTTCAATTGAAATAGCCAGTACACACTTATCCGACTAATAGTAACTGTTATTTCCTAGATATAAATAGTCAAACTCATTTTGGAACATTCACACAAAACCGTTGTGTGTGTGTAGCTCCACCCGATCGATATGTGCAACCAAAGTTTGGTCTGAGGTTAGTCTCAGCATAGTTTCCTATCCACTCATTTTTCTAACAAAAAAAAGATTTTGATCAAGGTTATAGATCACTTAACTAAACTTCATCATTTGTTTTTGTTGCCTTATCAGCCGCAACTAAAATTTTAATTTAGAAACATTAGATAAGTTGCTAGAATACAAATATAAAACTTAATTTTACCCAATGATCAATTTTGGTTGCTTTATTGTTCTTGTTCTATATAAAAAGGACGGCTCACCAGTCACCAAGCAGGCAGGGTACACTCAGCCTGTGGTGCGTACAATCATCCCGCTCTTTTATTTTCCCTGATTTGGAAAAAAGTAACTATACCATATGTTAGTTTCCTGCGTCCCAGAATATAAGAACCTACTTCCTTTATCCCAAAATATTTACCTATTATAGGATTTGATGACCCATCCTAGAAAAACGAATCTAGACAGAATCTCTTTTCAGATTTGTTGTTCTAGGATGGAAACATTTTGGGACGGAGATAGTAGATTTATAATACTCGGAAATGTGTTAACAGATTCTTATATTTTGGGAGAGAGAGCACCTATGACTAGTAGTACGTACACATAGGCAGGCATAGACCTAGTTTAATTTGCCCACTTGTGATACTTGTGACTTGCCCAAAGTTGACTATATTCCATCCATGGAGACGTCAGCTTCGGCCCTTGTTCCAGCTGCGGTGGTGGAGGACGTGTCTCTGTCGCTGCCGGCGGCGGCGGCGCCGACGCCGCGCGGGGACGGCAAGGAGGTGCGGCGGCTGTTCCAGTGCCTCTTCTGCGACAAGACGTTCGCCAAGTTTCAGGCTCTCGGCGGCCACCAGAACGCCCACCGCAAGGAGCGCGTCGCCGCCGGCGGCGGCGTCGTCAACCCCTACGTCGACTACGCCGCCGCGGGAGCGCCCAGCAGCTCGCCGCCGTCGGCCGCCGCCAGGTCCATTGTTCCCATCTCCTCCCACGGCTGCAGCGAGTGGGGCGCGCAGCTCCTGCCGGCCACATTCGTCGACGACGACAAGGTGGACATGCTCAACTGGACAAGAGCGTCCCACGCCGCCGCCGCCGCCGTCGACGACTCTTCCATGGGCGCCGGCGACGAGCAGCTGCTGGACCTCGAGCTCCATCTCTAGATCGATCGATCGACGACGATCGTACATTTCCATTAATAATCTTCCGGCCGGCCGGCTGGCATCTGCCATTGCCATGCATGCTTGTATTGCATCTTGCAGCAGGGTACTAGACTACTAGCTATTCATCTTTATTTAGCTTGTTAATTGCTCTTCATTATCAAGTACTACTACTGTTCTTTTTTTTTAATTTATGTTTTTCTTGGTAAGTTGATGTACTTTCTTCGTTTTATATTATAAAACTTTCTGGCATTGCACACGTTTAGATTCATTAACATTTATATGAATGTTTGCAATGTTAGAAAGTCTTATAATATGAAACGGATGAAGCAATACTTATTATGATGAACTGTGGTTTTGGCCTCCGGTTGCAACAAGCTAGCTGTGGTTTACTGGTTAGTGATCATGGATTCATGGCCAGGGGATTAATCTCTCTCTCTATATATATATATATATCTGTACTACTATAGGAATTATTAATCTTAATTTGTGTGTGTGTCATGACATATATAGTACTAGCTCCATCTTAAAATTTACTAATAAGGTTGATTCTAATATATCATGCATCCAGAGTTGTCGACTCTTTAATTTCTTTTTTTTTCTTTCCTTGGGTTGAGGGTTATGTTTATATATATAGGTTTACAGAATTTTACCCAAACCATAGCACGTTTAAGTAATTGATTCAGAACTATGAACCCTAGTGCATTTGTTCGATCGGTTTGCTTATCATTATTTCCCAGCTACAGATAAGATATTAACTGACCACTTCATTAAGGACAACTAGAGAGAGCACTTTCAAGTTTCAATCATATATTAGTCACACAAAACACTTTGTGATTCTCTGATAAAGTGCACCCTGCATACCATTGGCGCGTCAGCAACTTTTATATCACAATCATATCTGAAAAGAAAACTTTATTTGCAGTATCAAACAAAAACCATGAGAGATGACTAAAATCATAGATTGGACGACGGAGCTGACGTGATGTGCCCCCTCTTACAGGTTACTCTCTCCATCCAAGAAGACTGTTGTTTTGCTAAGCATATTAAGAGCAGATTTAATAATATTATTAACTTACTAACTATAAAACAGCCACATCATCTATAGCCCGTTAGTATAGGCTGCTCATATAACAATAATCTTTTTTACTATCATTTGTGGTAACAGCTAATATATTTTTAATTTGATATGGGTAATACCAATTACTACATTCTTTACTGTTGTTTCAAGCATGCATAAATCTCCATCAGGCTTATTTCTCTTAATTTATTATACCGCGTGCTGCAGCCGGCGATAATTTTATCGTCGACCCGTGTTCTCTCTACCGTTTCCTCCACCAGCACACTATCACCGGTCAAGGTTGGTCTATTAGACATGCTCTAAGAAATAAGCTACTAAAAGACTACCATGCCATCATTAATGCAGAGAGAGAGAACCAGGAAACAAAATGAGAAGAAAACGATGAGTTCCCGACACTCTCCTCTTGTTTTCCATGTGCATGCTTTTCAAACTTTTAAACATTGCGTTTTTTAAAAAAAGTTTCTATATGAAAGTTGTTTTAAAAAATCATATTAATCTATTTTTTAAAAAAATAGCTAATAGTTAATTAATACGTGCTAATAGACTACTTCGTTTTCCGTGCGCACTGTGCATGTTCCTATACTCCCCTAGCGAACACAGCCGAGGTAGTATTAATAGGTCTAGTGGACCCCACAGTTAAAAGACACTCGTTGTGAGACAAATACAAAAGCTAAAATGGCAGTTTCTTTAGACGAATGGAGTTATCACTAACTAAATGTCAAAACAAAAAAGTTAATCAGTAATTTACCAATTAAATACCATGCTAAAAGAACTACTCTTACTTGGTCAATTAGATAAGAAGAAAGTGTAAACAATGGAATAATAATTTTTCAACTAAATTTTGGCCTATATCCACAACTACTCTACATTGATACACACGATAGATCCCCGTCTCAATATATATATTTTTTAAAAACTAAATATTGGTATTAAGAAAGAAGTAGGTCGAATTAATTAAATAATGGAAGGTTGTGATTTGTTAAAAATAAAGAGTCTATAGGTGAAGAAATTGAATGGTAAAATATTGTGATTGGTTAAGAAAAAAATATACGTAGGTGGAGAAATTGTTATATTCTAAGGTAGTATATCTTAGAATAAAATGAGCAACATATACCTTTCTCTATTATCTCATGCCTACAGTAACATCATCGCGTCATTTAAAGTTGCACAATGACGGATCTAGAGTCGTACAGGCATTAATAACGGTACATATATATGCATCCAGAGCCGTACTGAGAAACATTACAATATTTATATATTAGTAGTTGGTATGGATCAGGAAAACGTCGGACTCCACTTGTATATTATATATAATGTTGTACTACTCCTACATGCATGTTTGGTGATGGCAACCCAAAAGTTGGCGGGGAGAGGGTCCCACTTGTCAGGGTGGGACCCGCACTCTGCGACACAGCTGGTGGCAGTGCCGACAAGCCGTACGAGGTGCCCTGCAGCGGGCGACGTACAGTAGTTGGACGTTACGTACGTGCAGTGCCACCTAGGCTGCCTCGCTACAGTAATTTGTTTCCAGTGCCTCTGCAGCAGGGTCTGCATGCTGGACGTGCTGTTCATTGGAAAATTCTACAGCATCTATACGTACGTACACGCGTGACTTGCATCCAACACGTACAGTACTACTTCCTCCGTTTCGCAATATAAAACTTTCTAGAATTATCTAGTATTACCTCCGTTTTTTAATAGATGATACCGTTGACTTTTTCTCATATGTTTGACCATTCGTCTTATTCAAAAATTTTATATAAATGTATAAGATATAAATCATACTTAAAGTACTATGAGTGATAAAACAACTCATAATAAAATAAATTATAATTACGTAAATTTTTTAAATAAGATGAATGGTCAAACATGTGAGAAAAAGTCAACGGCGTCATCTATTAAAAAAATAGAGAGAGTATATGAATATGTGCAACACTAGAAAGTCTTATAAAACGGAGTGAGTACATATGATCAGCTTGTTTCTACTCCCTATGTCCCATATTAAATCAAACCCTAGCATTCCAATGTAAAGTTAGTAAAAAGTAAAAATGACTAAAATGCTTCTCATTATTGAAAAAATGTAGTAATGGTGATTGGCAGATAAAGGGTATTGAAGGAATAAAACTTCTCGTTTTACGTGCTGAGGGTAGGTTGGATGATAAAAGTTGGTTTTTTGTGAGATAAAATTTAAACTCTAGATGTTGAGTTATTTTGGGACGGAGGGATTAGGTTTGATATGTTTGACGTCACATGCATACACCATATATATATTTTCAGTTCAAAACTTCAAACCCATGCCACACAGGCACACATACACTACTCGATCTAGCATTTTTATGCTTTTCGATCTTATTGAAACGGCTCACTGCATAGTTTATTTGCTACATAGTTTATTCCTATTATCTGAAAAAACAATTGATGCTACAGATACCTTGTTCCATCATGCATATTATATTAATATAATATTGTACAGAATAATTATATATATCTTCTTGCAAAGCATAGAATTTGTGTTGATGATCGTCTTAGCCAGGTGTGAAAACCTTCTGCTTGTGTTGACGACGTGCATCAGCATTAATTTCCGGCACTATATATCTGTACCCAACAGAGAGTGAAGGCTGTGATGGTCTGTCAGAACTTAGGATGTTTAAGTTTTAAATGAGGACAAACGCACCCTCATTCCATATATACGTAAAGTTTTATCAAACAAACATTTTTTTTCTTGTTTGAGCTTATTAGGACTACTGGTAGGCCTATAACTGTTGGTACAATTGTAGATCTCATTGCGATCTATAACTTTCATATAGATTTTGTGTCTATTCAAAATTGTTTGAAAATTTTGTATCCAAATGGATCTGAGAACTTAATTATAACACACTTTAAGACATACAAATGACCTCAAATGAAAAAAAAATCATCAACTACACAGTTGTAGATATCGATGAGCTCTAAATATTTCATATATAAAGTTTATACTCATCCGCCTCATAGAAAAGTACGTGCAAAACACACATATATAAGTGGCGTCGTCATATATGTTGGTTTTCATTGTCAGTTGGTACTTACGGACTCACAGGTGCTGATTTTTATAGAACAAGCACATATGTGATACTGGTTCATAATAAAAGCTGACACATATGGTGCTGCACTCATAGGTGTCGGTTTTTTAAAAATAACCAGCACATACATGACGTCTATAAGTGCCGGTTCTTAGCGTCTATTACTTTGTAGAACTTGGTTCTGGTTTTTACTATGAACCAGCACCAATGACTGATTATAGGGGTCGTTTCTTAATTTGATTATGCCAAAATGGCTCATTTGTACAGAAAACCTTATATATGTCATATATGTCGGTTTTAGGCCAGTCCCTATGTGGTGTTCTGTACTTGTGATAGTCCTGTCCAAAATAACTAAAGTAGTTGAGGAGCCATCTTCAAAATGGTACTTTCCAGCATGCTATTCCATTGGAAGTGATTATTGACTTAAAAATGTCCTTCCACCAAAATGAGCCTTCCAGCAATTGCTTGAAAAGATGGCAGGCCACTTGCATAGCAAGAGGACAATAATAACTTTATCTCTAGTTAGGGATTTTGATGCTGAAGAATTGATGTACTAACTATGTCCTAAAATATAGCTAGCTAATACTATGAATCAGCTCGAGCTAGGTCTTTGAATAGCAATCATTTATTTTAAATGTGCGTGTACGTAAAAAAGGAAAGACAAAAGATAATACTTTTCTTGTCCTATTATTTATACATAATACATAATACACCTAAATAAACTGTGTCTATTTAGGTGCAGAACTCCTATTCACAATAGGACTCAATCCATCAATTTTTTTTCTCTAAAACCACAGCCGCACCAACCATGGAAAATCCAGCCGTCACCATGTCGGACACCATCCGCGTGATCGAATCCGTCTTCGACACATGTCCTTCTCCGTACGACTCCCGCTCGTCCTGCATGGGCCGACGCCTGGGCCTGCTCGGCCTCCCAGCAGACCAGAACCAACACACATCATGATGATGTTCCCGCATGGGCTGACGCCTAGGCCTGCTCGGCCTCCCAGTAGACTAGAACCAACACACATCATGATGATGTTCCCGCATGGGCCGACGCCTGGGCCTGCTCGGCCTCCCAGCAGACCAGAACTCATCATGTGTGTTGGTTCTGGTCTGCTGGGAGGCCGAGCAGGCCCAGGCGTCGGCCCATGACCAACACACATCATGATGATGTGTGTTGGTTCTGGTCTGCTGGGAGGCCGAGCAGGCCCAGGCGTCGGCCCATGCGGGACGAGCGGGAGTCGTACGGAGAAGGACATATGTCGAAGACGGATTCGATCACGCGGATGGAGTCCGACATGGTGACGGCTGGATTTTCAATGGCTGGTGCGGCTGTGGTTTTAGAGAAAAAAAATTGATGGATTGAGTCCTATTGTGAATAGGAGTTCTGCACCTAAATAGACACAGTCCTATTTCATAAATTATGTATCTCAAGGTAAATTATCATTATTGCTATTATTTGCTAAAAAAAGGGATGATGTTCAGAAAGCTTTTACCATTCCAGATTGTTAATCATGGTTTTTGGCTCCCCCTCTTAATAATGTACTCGGGAGTTTATAAGATTATGGTCTCTGGAAGCTGGTCACACACTCCCAAAACTGGACCTCAAGCTGATGCGGCCACTCCCAGCGGTAGGCCCATGAACCGCGGCTGACATCTCAGGCCCAATTCACCCTCTGCTTCGGCTTCATGGGCTCGGCTGCTTCGCCTCCTGAAAAGCCCACCATAAGCTCACTAGGCCTGCAGGTTTGAGTGGGCTGGGGAAACGAGGTGGGCCCCACGTTCTGGAGGAGAATTTAGAAATTTATGAAAAGTAATAAGCAAATATTACTAGTAGAAATAAGGAAATGATAAGAATAAATCAACTAGTACAAGATTTATATGTGATATGATGACATACATACAAAATATTAAGAATATGAGAAATAGTTGGTTGGTAGCCACCTTCTAACTTCTAGCTTATTTTCTAGATGATATTAGTATAGATGAAAAGCTAGACTGTTTGGAGTAGCTTTTGATTCTGTGAGAAGCTAAATCTAGCCGAAGCACCTCAAACGGTCTCCTAGCTTACAGTTTCCTCCCGAAGATAATACTAATTGTATTACTTATACGAATTAATTAATGCAGAGGGCTGGGAGCTAGGGCAGGGTACATGGCTACATGCATGTGTCCTAGTTTTCCCTCAAAGCTTTTTCACCTACTACTACAAAGATAGGTGAAGTTTGTACTTGTTTTTTTTTTCAAATTAAGAAATTTTTTTCAATATTTTGTTTGAAATTTTCTACGATTTTGAGTGCCCCAAATCAGCATATTTCTCCTTCCCATATATAGTTGGAAAAGTCAGCCAGCCTTCCAACGGCACAGAGCACAACATATTTGTAGCAGTGTGAGAATCTTGATCAGTGTAGGAGGACATAGGATTATTGCCTGCTGAGTGCTGACAGTACGTTGCTGTGGCCGCACATTTGTGTTTTGTACGAATCACATGTGTCGTTCTGCAGCCATTACTCTCTCCGTCCTAAAATAATAACTTATGGATTATTCGTTTTGAATGAAAACAAAGAATTTGGATTTTTAATGATTAATTCATATAAAAGTGCATGTCATTTGATTTGTAGGAATGTATATATATATATATATAGGAAAACCAAAGGATATTTTTCTTTCATACAAGTTGTGGAGAGAAAATATAGGAAATTCCATCCACTCAAATTTCTTGAAAAAAATTCCTATAGATTGAAATGTGCGTGTTTTACTATTCCTCCAATTTTTCTATTCTTATGGGTTAAAATTCCTCCAAACCGAATAAGCCTTTAGTACTACATATTAGTCCAGATTCCTGCTATTATGTGCTTTAAATTCTAATAAGTACTATATTGCTATATTTTGAGACGGAGGCCGGTGTAGCTAGCAGCCATATACTATAGACGATGTAGTAGTACACCTTTTTTTTTCCTCATATAATTGGTCCCTTTGATACATTTAGGGGAGAAAAGTCTATATAAGGAATAACCGGGAAGCACCTGATCTAGCAATCCAAAATAAACTCGGATTCGGAAATAACTAGCTTTTCTCAATATAGCTTGTCCCATTTTCCTTTCATGGATCCCTCATCGGCTTCTTGGCCGGCTCCGACTCCTCCGCCGGTGGAGCTGTCCCTGTCCCTGCCGGCGGCGAGGAACCGCGACGAGGCGGCGCCGACGGCGATCGTCGACGGCAAGCAAGTGCGGCTGTTCCCGTGCCTCTTCTGCGAGAGGACGTTCCGCAAGTCGCAGGCGCTCGGCGGCCACCAGAACGCGCACCGGAAGGAGCGCGTCGCCGGCGGCAGCTGGAACCCCAACGTCTACGGCGACGGCGGCGGATCAGCAGCGTCGTCCCATGCCCATCGCCTCCCATGGCGTCACGGCGGCGGCGAGTACGGCAGCCGACGGCCGGTGGTGCGGCGGCGCCGCCAGCGACGACGACGACACAACGGCGGTGCCCATGCCTTCCCTCGGCTCAGGCTCGGCGGCGGGCGGCGCCGCCGGTTTCGCTTCGACCGAAAAGGGCTCTTCCGGCGAGGAGCTTGTCCTCGAGCTCGGCCTCTAGATCATCTCTCTAGCTAGCGTCTACTACTACTTCGCCATATGCACGCAATAATCCATCTCTATCTCCACGATCACCATGATCGGATGATCCGTGCTAGTACGTCTTATTACTCTCTCGTTTCCTCCAATGAATTGCAAGCTGCGAATCATGATTCATGGATGATAAGTAATACTATCCACTACTGTATGTTAATGTTTCCAGTACTGTATGTTAATTTGTGTTTGTGACTTGTGGGCTGTGGCACAATTGAATTGTTATGGTTTACATTTTTCTAGTAAACACACAGTAGAAACGTGCGCGCCGTGCATGAGAAACACATGTGCTTAATTACATACTTGCACGCAGATTTACCCCTATGAATACATCCATTCACAATCACTCTAGGAATAATAGACACCCTACCCTGATCAGCTCCTCAGTATGAATGAACACACTCATACCCTATTATCTCCTTCAAGAGACTCAGCTGGATGGGTGCATCGCCTATAACTACAAGAAAAATTAACCGTAAATTGGAAGCACATATACTAATAAATCTAGAACTTAAATTCGATCGGGTAAGTTCCACCATAAGAATCCTAACTAGCAGAGAGCTACGCTCACTTCGCTGAATTATGCTCCCACCGGTTTTTAGTAAATAATATTGTTGACTTTTGACATAACATTTGACCATCGTTTTATTAAAAACTAATGCACAAATATAAGTCATGCTTAACTAAAACTAGTCACAACAAAATAAATTATATTTATATAGTGTTTTAACAAGACGAATGGTCATCATCTATTAAAAAAATATAGGTAGTATATAAGAAGGCAGCAAATGCAGGTTTCAATATTTTCAAATCTGGAACAAAAATAAAAGACATTCACGTCCAACTCCTACTAGTTTTCTCTATTCTCCACATAAACTTTGCTGAGATTGAAAACAAAAACAGCAGAACTTACGAATTTTGAAAACATTTCTAAGTTTGGAGACGATCAATTCCTTAGAGCTTTAATTAAGTTCAACAATATGTATTTCCAATTTATATGTGAGAACTCCCTCATGACACATGCTGTATAGCTCAAATATATAGAGATTCATCGTAATGAAAAATTTAACCTATACTTGAGATTGAAATAGATTTTATACTTATAATATTAAGCATATATACATGCTGCAACCAATTTTGTAAAAAGGAATTTAAAACTTATCACCGTTATGCACGAAATAATCTGAAAAGAAATGACGAATTACGGATCTATATTGTCTATAATCTACAAAGTACCTCCGTAAATACAATGTATTTTGTTCATGTACGACTCTGTTCATCTCCTAGGCTGCTTTCGGCAGTGCAGGATGGGAACTAATTCCTCCTACATGCAAAACGGTACGGTCTATTAGCACATGATTAATTACGTATTAGCCCTTTTTTTTAAAAAAAAGGATCAATATGATCTTTAAAGCAACTTTCTTATAGAAATTTTTTGCAAACAACACGCTGTTTAGCAGTTTGAAAAACGTGCGCGTGAAAAACAAGAGGTATTAGTTCTCATCATGCACCGCCGAACACAGCCTTAAAGAGTCTCTTTTTAGACTATCTAGTAGGTTCATAAAAACAAGTATTTTTTTTTGGGGGGGGGGGGGGCGGAGAGAGTAGTTACATAGGTAAAATTATTTATATTTTATGATGGATATAGTATCTATTTATAATGCTAGCCACCGATGCCATCTAAACGATCTAGCTTCTTTACTCTTGTCATAAGTATTGTGAAAGAAAAATGCAAGCAAACAGAGAAAATATAACCGTATCTTAACATTAATTTTAGAACATCATTTATGAGATATAAAATTAATTTTAACAACTCACTCTCTGATGTTTTTCAATTTTATATCTCACAAATGAATTTGACTTTATTCTCAGAATTAACTTTATATGATTGTCTGATATCACCATTTATATGTGAGATTTTTTTTTCAATTTCTATATTTACCAAGCAGGAATGCAGGCTATCCACGAGATCTGTTGCAGTTTCAAATGTACGGTGAGATCTCAAATGCATATGCATGCATGCTGCTCATAGTCTCTCTCAATGAAGTATTTATTGTTGAAATGAATTGACGAACATATGAGATCATCCATCAATATTTAAATCCTGGTACCCACGAATATATATAATATACTCACTTGTGCGCTTTTAATACAACTTGAGGGAGCTAGCTAAGGTATTGGTATAGCTGGTTGTATGAACGTGACGTATGCATATTCCGTGTAATGGGGAAAAAATGTCATTTAGTTTTGTTTTTCTCAATGATCTTAGATCTCTCTCCCAATCAATTGATTAATTATTGATTGTTCTGGCGCAATATATATTGATGTAAATATTGGGCTTTGTCGAACATGTATGTGATGTCCATATATTGAGGACCACACTCCGACTTTGTCGTTGTTTTGAGACACCACACTCAGACTTTGTCATCCGTGCTTGCATGCATGCAAAGACCAAGTTGTTTTGACGGACATTATATCGCTAACTATAACCGTAATGCTAATTAACAATAAAAGTGATTTATTTAATTTATGAATAAAATTTTTATGTGTTTTTATAGCAAGGCTTAAAACCCAGTGTGAGAAATAAACTACAATGAAAAATCGATATCAACTATAAAATCAATCTTCAAATTAAATTTAACTTTTGGTTATGACTGATGATAAACTGAAAGGTAAAACATGGAGCTGTGTAGGGGAAAAAACATTACAGAAAAGCAGCATGTGCGTACCTGCTGAAAGGCCGAAAGCAAGTCGTGTCGAGTATCTCCGGCCATTTGCAGTGAGCAAGATATATGTGCTCCCCTTTTGTCGGCATTATTGACGTTTCATTTCTGGGTTTCCATTATTCTATCTCTCTGTGTGTTAATTTGTTCCCCTTAATTTCTTTTGAGAAATAATTCAGGGCTACTTATATCAACGCCATTATTCTACGGACAGCGACTAACTTGGCCTACATGCATGTAACTACCTAGCTCAGCGTCCCTGATTCTTCGACAAAAACTAATTAACATCGGTTTGGTAGCTGCGTTAGGGCATGTACAATATTGTTTAATAACAGGGTCTCTTCGTTGTCATGCAAATAAATTTGGTGACGTGGAAGAAAAAGAGAGAAGGAAGGAGAAACATCGTTGCTACGCACGATAACAGCTCAGAATCGACTCTTAGCATTTATTAACGAAAACTTTGTTGCATAAAGACGGAGAAAAGGAAAGAAATAATAAAAGAGATATTTAGTGCATTAATGATTTAGAAAGCTTATTGTCTCTACTATTGTAGGATGAGGATAGTCTCTAGTGACATTAATTAATATAGAGTGCTCATATTAAACTCTATATTTGCGCATGCCCCTATACATGCATCCAGCTAGAGCTAATTTAAATTTTGCTGTCATAACCATGAACGCCTAGCTCGTATTTTGCTAATTGCTTGGCGGGTGGTACATATATATTACCTTCATCTTAAAATATAATAAGTTTTAACATTTGATATTTGTATTAAATGGAGAGGGATAAAAAAAACTTATTATTCCCTTGGGATGGGTGAGATACGTACTGAGATGACTAGTTAAGTTAAGAATATAATAAAGCCAAAGTATAGTATGGGTAATTTAGTAATAAAAGCCATTGTTCGTAATTAAGTATTAGGTTGCTATATTTAAAATATATATTTAACTCTCTTAGCCATTATATTTTGGAGCAGAGAGGGAGTACTTTGATCGCAACCATCACCTATATATTAATTAGTGTGTCCAATTCACTTCAAAAAATACGTATGTTAGAGCAAATATAATAGTGAGCTATATGTCTATTATAAGCTTACGTGGAGAAGAGAGGTAACAAAAATTTAAGGGCGTTAGCTCTCATGCAAGAGCTAGCTTATCACAAGCTCTAAGACAAATACATTAAATGTATATGTATAAGTGAGAGATAGAGAGGAGAAGAAAATTACAATCTTATAACTAATCTATTATATATGTTAGTTTTAAGATGTGCTAATAGTAGAAAGTGGGCTCTACTATTATCCTTACTCTTATGAATCAGGTGGCTCTCTTTAATTTATAGTCTATTTGGCTTTGTAGATTTTGATAAAATGGAACATTAATTGTTCCATTCTTATATGTAATCATGGAGTTGATTTAGCTTGTCATGTATATAACCTTTTCAATCTTTCTCATGGTTAACCGCAAACGATCTTGTAATGGAGTGCAGTTATGTATACTTATAGTGTTTAAGGCAAGAAATTTTCTTTAATTTATTACTCCCACCATTCCAAAATATAACACATAATTTTTTTTCGATGTTTCATAATATAAGACTCGCATGCATTCATACAAATTAACTAGTACCTCCATCTTCTCTTTAATTTGTCTTTTCTTAATCCTTCACCCTTAAAATCTCTAATCTCATTGATTGCATGCATTGTATTTATTATCAGAATTGTACTAATAAAAATACGATAAAAATTCTTTTTCGATCTTTGTGTTTTGTGTTAGTGCTAGTTGCAGCTTATATTTTAGTAAGAATAGCTAGAGTATCTAAACAATTGTATCATTTATTTTGTTCGTGCTAGTGGGAAGAACACTTATAGCAACAAAAGCTTGTACGTGGATAGTGCTTCTCAAAGTTGAATCTTATAATTAATGTTTCCTATTGCATTTTAATGAATATCTATATACCTGGCCTTTTATTTTTGGCTAGACATGTAAAGGTGCTTCTCTGGCGGCCTGCTTGTTGATCAGTATGTGCACGTGCTACATATGGTATACCATGCAGATATGCAGTACGTTAACTATCATTGTATTATTACCAACACCCCGGCCCCCTCTCTCAACTATTAGCGCTGTTCGATTTACCCACTAAACATATATATATAATAACAGCTAGTAGGTTGTATCATACTACCTATATCCCGATTTTGTTCATATTCAACGATTGACCGTCCGTCTTATTTAAAAAAAATTTATAAGTAATATTTTATTGTTATTAGATGATAAAGCATAAAATAGTATTTTATGTGTGATTTTTTTAAAAAAAATTCATAAGTTTTTTAAATAAGACGAATGATCAAATTAATGCTGGATACGGAAACCTATAACTACACTTAAATTGAGATGAATAGTGTAAATTAGACAAGTTACACCCTATTAGTTCTCTATTTCTGTTTTTCCGATCGACTCCATATATCTTCTCTCTCTCTCTTTTTTTTCTTCCCGCTTAATTTCCTCCCTTCTTCCTCCTAAAAGTTAATTAAAAATTAATCCAGTGAGGCAGTGACTGAACTCGCATCGGTCAAATCTGGGGGGCCAAGTTCCCTGAAGGACAAAGAAAAGGGAGATGATCTGAAGCGACACCAAGCTAGCTGCAAAAGGAGAGGCTGGCAGGTGGCAAGGGACGTGAGGGGCTCGAGGTTTCCAGGTGGCAAGGGAGCTTTTGGTTCTAGAACATTCACCGCTCCTAGCTCCCGCTCCTTTGGCTGAGTTCTTTCAGAGCAAGGTTAACAGTGCAGCCGGCTAATGACAGTAAAAATAACCACGTCAGCTTTTTATAGTTAGTGTCAAAAAGTTAATGTATACAATAAGCAGCTTTTTACACCGACTGCTATCTATTTTTTTAATCTTAAGCTTCCCCCATCCAATTCTTCTTGCTTGTTGTGTTACTGTACCTATTTTCCCACCTCCTGCTTGAATGGGTTGCTGCCAGGCAACCTAGCGAGGATGTGTTTTCCCAAGCTACGAGCATGACACAGATAGATGCCAGCTGCTAGCGGATTGACACCGGCGGAGCTGGAGAAGCCGGCGGATGAGTGGAGCAAGGGTGAAGTAGGATGACAGGCAGCTGCACGGGAAACGCTGAACCGCCGTCACTCCAGTCATCGTTCGAGCTCGCAACTTCTCTCTCCGTCGCCACAACCCTCGAGCTAGCTGCTTCCGTCGCCGCCAACGGCACCATCGTGTGACCTCGCAGCTTTCGTCACCACCAACACAGCCATCGTCGTCCTCGAGCTCAGCTTCCATCTCGCCATCAACGAGCTCTCTGCTATAGTTCTTGTTGCCTCGTCGGTGAGCTTTTCGCTTCGTCGTCGTCGAGCACTTCGCACTCAAGCTCACCACGGTGGTCGCCGTTGCGCTGCCTCTGCATTCTCGGCCGGTTGCCGTTGCTTCATCTTGCCATTTCCGCTTCGCCTCAACTCGCTGGACCCACAACTGCGTGGCCCAATCATAGCTATCCTGGTGTTGCTGCACTGCGTTGGAGCGCGTGTGTAGTCGGCGATAATTTAGTCGTCGGCTCACGCTCTCTCTCCTGCCCAGCTCATCAACAAATAAGACGTGGCCGTTTTATCGCCGGCTAAAACATCCTATTATACTTGCTCTTAGGGTATGTTTAGTTCACGTTAAAATTGGAAGTTTGGTTGAAATTGGAACGATGTGATGTAAAAGTTGGAAGTTTGTGTGTGTAGGAAAATTTTTAATGTGATGAAAAAGTTGAAAGTTTGAAGAAAAAGTTTGGATCCAAACTCGGCCTTAATTCACTTTCCCAACTCAAACTCTTTCATTTTCTGCGCACACACTTTTCGAACTACTAAACGGTGTATTTTTTAAAAAAAAATATACGAAAGTTGTTTTGAAAAAAAATCATATTAATCAATTTTTCACATTATCTTTAGCAAATACTTATATGCCATTGAAAATTGGTCTACAAGGGAACATATTTTGATAATATGTTTGTTTTGTATTAAAAATGTTAGTATATTTTTCTAAATATTTTGTCAAGCTTAAAGAAGCTTGAGTAAAAATAGTCAAACGACATATAATATAAAACATAGTATTTATAAGGTTTATTTTATTACCTATTGACTAGATTGCCACGTCGTAAATCGCTATCATATGTGTGCCACGTAGGACTAATTATTGCCCCCACCTCTAAATAAGTCAAGAAGCGTGATTTGTTTGGTTTAAAAAATGGGGAGATGCTTTTGTCCGGTAAGTTTAGGATTGGACACAATAAATACTCGTGAGGTTAATACAGGCTTGCCTACACTACTACACAACCAACTATTAATGGTACCGGTTTGGAACCACCCATAGGTACCGGTTCTTCAGTCGGTACTAGGTACCGGTTCTTCAGTCGGTACTAATTTGGTGGTCCTAATGCTCAATCACATAGGTACCGGTTTTAGAATTGGCTGTTGTAAATATTATATGTGCCAGTTCTTACGCCACAACCGGTACCTGTAGTATTAAACGAATCAAAAAAAAAAAGAATCCCAGCCACCGGCAGCCAGCCCCCACCTCCTCCCCGGCCACCGCCACCACCACTTTGCCACCTTCTACACCACCACCACCACTGCCACCGCTACTAGGGGCGAAAACGGATGAAATCAGTAGCATCCCTTCAGAAACGATGCTCGATCGGCCGGTAATTGACTATATTTATCATTTTAACTACTCAGTGTCGACACTAATATGATGCAGAAAGAAATTAGAAAAAACAAAATGTATAAATAGCCAAAAAGGTACGGTCGGAAACGATACCCCTTATATGGAAACGACGCTCGCTTGATCGGGAATTTCTGTGACCGTTTTCACCCCTAACCGCCACCACCGCCGCCGCCGCACTAGCCTTCTCCACCACCGGCGTCGTTGCTGGATGGAGACGAGAAGGCAGCGGAGGCGAGAGGAGAGGAGAGGATGGTTCGAGATGGTGGCGGCGATGACGACGCCGACAATGGCTGGAGCTGAGTCGCCGGCGAGGTGCAGATTCGGCGCCACCACCTCGAGGCCACCGCGTCACTACCACTTCGCCACCTTCTCTGCCACCACCGTTGCCGCCACCATTTCGCCACCGCTACCTCGAGGCCCTCCACCGTTGAGGCCACTGCACCGCTGCCACCACGATGCCTCCGTCACCGAGGGCGCATCCACCGAGGCCACCGCGGAACTACCTCTTTGCCTCGAGGGTCGCCATTGGCACTCCATCTCATCGCCTCGCTGCTGGCATAGAGAGGACAGGGTGGAAGCAACTCTGGGGGGAGGAGGAGAAGGAGACGAAGGGAAGACGCGGCTGGCTCGGTGAGGGGAGGAGCTAGCAGAGAGGGAGATGGCGAGAGAGAGAGAGAGATAGAGGCATCAGGAGATGGTTGGTAAGGATGGGTGGGTGGCGCACGCGGCAGCTGGGTGGCGAAAAAATGTGATGGATACATGTTTTTTTTCTGAAAAGTGGTACATATACTATATTATAGGTGCCGATTTTAAATTAACCAGTACCCATGAATTATTATAAGCACCGGTTCTATTTTTTAAAAGAGGTTACCTTAATATAGGTATCAGTTTTTTATAGAACTGATACCTATAGTTCCTTTAAGATACATAATAAATACACCGATGCCATTGGCTCGTGACTTCTTCCCACCCTCCCTGCACCTTCTCCTCCTCTCGCTCCCCACAATGCAGTTCTACAAGCTTGTTCCTCTCCTCGCTCTCCCCATGTGAAGCCATTGACGGTGAAGGGAAGAGGGTGGGGGCAACAAGAACCAACCATTGGAAGGTGGCACAAGGTGGCAACAACAACTAGGAGCGAAGAGAGGAGCCAACGGCGATGATGTCGAGCCTCGGGAAGGTGGATCTGCTGGCAGCGGACCCCGACACGATGGTGAACTCCGACGACAATGTGAACCCCTACGACGGCGTAGACCACAGCGAGTGGTGGGCCGGCTTGGGACCACCAGATCCGGTGGCAGTCGAGGACCTCGGCCTCGTTCCTCCTTGTAGAGCCACACTGCCATAGAGCTCCTTCCTCCCCGCTGAGCCACCGCAGTGAAGCTCCTTCGTCCTCGTCAAGTCGCCACTTTGGAGCTCCTTCTTCCACACCGAGTCGCTACCATGAAGCTCATTCCTCCACGCCGAGGCACTGCCATGGAGCTCCTTCCTCCTCATCGAGCCGTTGTCATGGATCTCCTTCTTCTGCACCAAGCCACCGTTGTGACACTCCTTCCCTCCGTGCACGAGCCACCGCCGTGGAGCCGACGGTGAGATGCGTCTTGGGTTCGGCGGCTGATGGACCTAGAAGCCTGTCGTTTTTCTTGCGGTGAGCATGCTGGGATTGGAATGGAGATTTGGTTTGTTTTGCGTGATCAGCGGCATCGTTTTCAATCTTTTATTTGATTTGTTGATTGTGGAATTGCATTGTGAGGCCAGCATATCTGAATCGATGCTTGAATATGTAATTGCGGACTTGCATCACTAGGGCATATGCGAATCGCTTTTAATATGAATTTCTTTTATTTTACATTAGAGAATATTTTCTCTGGCGGTCCTCTTAAGGGAAGCGCTTGCGAAAATTAATTTTTGCATACGATTTTCTTAAGCCATGTACTCGATTCTCTTAAGCCATGCACTTGCATAAATAGCTGTCCCATGAATGCTGGTGAAAAAGCAAAGAGCAGTTACTAGCCGGGCGCCTGGCCACCTGCAAAAATGCTTCTTGGCTGTAAGAAAAAACGTTTTTTAAGTAGTGGATTAAGAGATTTTTTTTATAAGAAAAAACAATAAAGTTACAATGTCATCTAACCTGAATTTTTAGAAAGCTATTGATAGTTGTTCAATTTTTTTAAAGTTTGGTTGTAGATATGTCTAAAATGACATATTCTCGTTTTATATTAATTTAGTTGGGCCGTGAAACCCAAATTAATTAGGCTGCGTTCGGGAGTGCTAGTTCCCAACCCCTCTCCCTCGTTTTCCGCGCGCACGTTTTTCAAACTACTAAACGGTGTATTTTTTTGCAAAAAGTTTCTATATGAAAGCTGCTTTAAAAATCATATTAATTCATTTTTCAAAAAAAAATAGCAAATACTCCCTCCATACTCATAAAAGAAGTCGTTTAGGACAATGTTTAAGTCAAATCTTGGGAATATAAATCATGAATAACTCTCAAGTTGTTGAGTTTGAAAATATAAAATTATACGAATAGATTTGTCTTGAAAAATACTTTCATAAAAATATACATATATCACTTTTCAATAAATATTTTTATAGAAACAAGAAGTACGGAGGGAGTAATTAATTAATCATGCAATAATAGGTGCTTCGTTTTGCGTGCCGGGAGCCTTAGCTGCTGCGCTAGGATAGATGGTCCTCTTCTCTTACTCTCCCATTGTTCGGCCCAATTATTATCATTTTTCCTTTTTTTTTTCTTCTGTTCTTGGATATTTCCCGGTTCTTAATTATAATATTTTCCAAGGCCAACCTCAAATGCATGCTTATAATAACTTCGTTCGTTATCAACAACGTATATAATTGCTGTCCAAATGGCACATCATTATAATCTTGAGAAAATTCTTCATTTACCCCTTAAAATCAACAGCTTATTTTATTTGCCCTCACAAATATTTAAACTGCATCCTCTCCTTTGCTTCTTCTTCTCTAATTTTGTCCCTATAATAATATGTCACTCAAATTGCTAATAAAGTAAAAATGCGTATATATGTATATTACCATATGAAAAAATAAACATTCTTAATTGTCTCGAGTCCAATCACACGATGGAGCAGAGGTTATCTTCAAGAGTTCTTGGTTAGGAATTAACATGATGTCATGGATCGAGTCAATATGCGTCAGATTAATCAGTGGGTTACTCACTAATTGATGTGGTTATGGTTCACCAACCTCCCTTACCTAACACTGAGCTGGAATCTATTATTACCTGATAGTTTATTTTATTTTAATTTGCCCTCTCTTGGAATTGATCGATGAATGCTGATGGCTACTGATTAACAGGTACACATCAGCCATAAATATTTCATACTCATTCTAAAATTAAGCTTCTCTACATATTAAAATGGAGTAGGAACCCCCCAAAAAAAAGCATCACCAAACCTGCAATAGGATTTGCAATTGATAATATTATTAATGTTGAAAGTTAGTTGATGTGTGTTGCGTATACATACACATCTCTAAATGGCAACCTAATCTTCTGATCTCTGTCGGCAAAAATTAAACTCCTGTACTCTTTTGTGCTATTCTTTTTCATGAACTTAAAACAGAAACAAAAAAAATGGAGGATAAACAAAGAACTATAATAACAAAAGAGGAGGAAGGAGTAGGTCCAACAAGAAGGTGGGGCCCACCCACCAAACAAGGTGTTGAAATGGCAGGCAGGAGGGTTTGTCTTGGTTAATCAAGAGGTTGAGCTTAGCTGACCATGTTTGTTGGTTGGTTTGACCCTTCCTAATCCTACCTTTTGGTTGGTAGTTAAAAAGGAGCACACACACCACTCTTGCAAATGTCAGGGGGAGGAGGAGCTTTTCCTCTCCTCCATACTATCTTCTATTGGAGAACAGCAGCAAGCAGAAAAGGGACCAGGGAATCAAAGGCTTCCTGTATAGATCTTTGGAGGAAAGATCCTTTCTTTCTGCAGGAATTCAGGTCAATTTCTTTCCTTTTCTTCTTTTTTTCTCTCTCTCTCTCTGAAGTAGTATCAATCATAGTTGAAAAGTTCTGCAAGAATCCCCTTTCTTTCCCCCCATAATCTTCGGCGAAAACAGCTTCTTGGTAGGACACGAGCATGTTCTATTGCGTTTTAGTTGAGGTTTGAGTGCGAATTGAGTAGTGCCAGGTTTAATAAGCTAGGGTTGATTTAGTTTCCATTCTTTGTAGGCGCGGCTCGATTTGTTGTGGTTTTGGGGGAAATTAGAGCATTCTCCCAACTCCATTCTTGCTCTATCAGGTTAGTTCCTTGTTATTTCTCTCAGGTAGATGGGTTGGTTCTTGGAATGTTCATGGATGTAAGATTGGTTCTCTAAGGCCAAGAAATTGGGGATTTTTTCATACTTAGGAAGAGGAGTTCAGTTCACCATGGCGCCACCATTCTCCTCACTGAAATACTAGCACCTCAGCTTGATTCTCCAGTGTTCTACTTCTGTGAGAAAACCTGAATTGGTACTGATTTTCTTTTCTTTTTTTGTGTGTGTTGTTCAGGGCATTGCTGGTGTCCTCTTCAGTTGTGCTAAATCTGTGACGAGTATGCGCCGCGTCCGGGTCTCATCCCACCAGTCTCCAGTCCACAAGCTTGGTGATTCACAGATGAAATTGACACCCAAATTCCGGCTTGCCACAACCTCCGCATTGCCGTCGTCGATGCCGGCCTCCGATTTGGAGCAAGCCTCATGGGAGACACCCCTCATACCTGGCCTTCCTGATGATGCTGCTCTCAACTGTCTCCTCCGGCTACCTGTTGAGACCCATGAGGCATGCAGGCTTGTGTGTCGCCGGTGGCATCACCTCCTAGCCGACAAGGCGCGGTTCTTCATGCAGAGGAAGGTGATGGGTTTTCGGTCACCGTTGTTGTTCACCCTGGCATTCCACCGTTGCACTGGTAAGATACAGTGGAAGGTGCTGGACCTGAACTACTTGACCTGGCATACAATTCCTGCCATGCCGTGTCGGGACCGGGCTTGCCCCCGAGGTTTCGGTTGCGTTGCTATCCCCAGTGACGGCACCCTCCTTGTTTGCGGCGGGTTGGTCTCGGACATGGATTGCCCATTGCACTTGGTCCTTAAGTATGATGTTTATAAGAACCGTTGGACCGTGATGACTCGAATGCTTGCTGCACGGTCTTTCTTTGCGGGTGGCGTCATTGATGGACGGGTTTATGTAGCTGGAGGGTATAGTACTGACCAGTTTGAGCTCAATTCAGCAGAGGTTCTTGATCCGGTTAAGGGTGTGTGGCAACCAGTTGCTAGTATGGGCATGAACATGGCATCCTCGGATTCTGCTGTCATCAGTGGTAGGCTTTATGTCACTGAAGGCTGTGCATGGCCTTTCTTCTCCTCGCCGAGAGGTCAGGTTTACGATCCAAAGATTGACCGCTGGGAGGTGATGCCAGTTGGAATGCGCGAAGGGTGGACCGGTTTAAGTGTTGTCATCGACGAACATTTGTTCGTCATTTCAGAATACGAGAGGATGAAGGTTAAAGTCTACGATCCAGAAACGGACTCATGGGACTCTGTAAAAGGCCCTCCTATGCCTGAACGAATTATGAAGCCATTTTCGGTGAGTTGTTTGGAGAATAAGATTGTTGTTGTTGGCCGAGGCCTCCATGTAGCTATTGGCCATGTCAAGAAGCAACCTGGCAGCCATCCTGATAGTAGGAGTTCAAGCTACTTAATTCAGTGGCAAGATGTGGATGTTCCTAGGGAATTTGGTGATCTGACACCTTCAAACAGTCAGATTTTGCATGCTTAACTGCTGAAAATGCCGGATCTGCAGAGAGGCCATTGTTGTTCTTTCATTTTATTTGGCCAACTGGGTAAAGCCCTATTCTGAGCTGTAAAATTGTTCTCCTCTGTATGCTAAGTCTCTTTCCCAGTTAATTTTACAGCCTTTAAGTGTTGTGTCAGTAAATAAATAAAAAAATTCAAGAGATTGTTGTAAGTAGAAGTTTGCCGGTGCTTGAGACAATTTGTTGTATTTGCTCTTTAAACTGATTTTGACTTCTTCAGTGCACTGCCAGACTCTGAATATTCAGATGAAGTTCTGGTACTGATAGATTTTCTTTGTATTAAGTCTTCATTTCTAGCAGATGAAAGGATCATCTTTTTCTTTGTAGATGATTGCATAGCTGAGCCATTTTACAAGACCTTAAATATGGTTGTTCTGCTATTGAAATTCAGAGCAATATGTTGTTACTTGTTAGACTATATTCCTCATGCTACAGTACACGTACATACTCCCTCCGTACTCGTAAAGGAAGTCGTTTAGGACAGCGACACAGTCTCCAAAACACAACTTTGACTTCTTTTTTCTATAAAAATATTTATTGAAAAATGATATATGTATACTTTTATGAAAGGATTTTTCAAGACAAATCTATTTATATAACTTTTATATTTTCAAATTCAACAACTTAAGAGTTATTCATGATTTATATTTTCAAGGTTTGACTTAAACATTATCCTAAACGACTAAATGTCGTGCTATAGTACCTCGACTGTTCTAACAACCATGTACAGTACACCAAATGCCACCAAATGTTTCTGGAACAAATATCACAACTTTCCAGAAACAAGAAGATCAATACTTACTTCAAATATCGCAACCATTTTCTTTTACAGTAAAATGGAAGCAAAGATTATTATCCACTCATGCAGTGCTCCGATAGGCCTACAGCCAAGTGTGAAGATTGACCAACACCACAGCTACTACTACACACACGTGTATGCATTATCTACCACAAATCCATTCTCAAGGACAGAACAAGAAAAATCCAATCCAATTGCTCTCTTGTGGCCATGATCCAAGGATTCAAGTCAACATGTAAACATCGATCAAAGACTATAAAAGTTCTATTTTTCACTCTGCTTTCAAATCGCTATGAATGTAGAAAAGTAAAAGTTTTTACTTACAAACTATTACTTTCTCCGTTTTATATTATAAGTCGTTTCTTTTTTTTTTAGAAAAACATATTAATATTTCAATACAAAACAAACATATTATCAAAATTCATTCAATTTTAAATTTAATAGAACTAACTTGGTACTGATTTTTTCAATTAATTTGATCAAATTTAAAGAACTTGACCAGGAAAAAATACAAACAAGTAGGCCATCTTCTATTAATATGAAATGGAGGGAATTTTTTTTACTGATTAGCTGTTTTTAGTTTTAGACCAAACGATCAGAGCTACAAGCACAATTGACTAGTACAATTTTTTTTCTAGATAATAATGAAACACTTGGCTACTTAAAAATCACAATAATTCCGCAAGTAAAATAATAAACCCAATATTTTTATCTGCATCACAAAGATTATTCTCCTGAAAATATGCTTAACTTGGTAACTATAACCAATTTGGCCCAGAAATCCGAAACTTAATTTAATTAGTTTGAGAAATCTGAAGCTGAAGCAGGAGTAGCAGCCAGCAATGGAGGCACTCTACTTGGTGGCGTCGCTAGCCACCACACTCCTCACCTCCACCTTCCTCTCGCTCCTCCTCCTCCTCCGCCTCCTCCTCACGCGCCGCCCTCCTCTCGCCGGCGGCGGCGGCGATGGCGCCGCCGTGCGGCTGTACGAGGGCCGCGTCCGGCACTCGCGGCGGCGGCCGGCGGCGCACGCCTTCGAGTACCCCGTGCGCTACGCCCTCGTCGACCTCGACCGCCTCCCGCTCCCCGGCCACCTCTCCCCCGACGACGCCCGCCGCGTCGCCTCCACCTCCGGCCCCGTGTAAGCCGCCGCCGCCGCCGCGATTCTGTGACGCTTCTTTTTTTATTATTATTTCTCCTTCATGAAATTTCGAGCATTTTATTGTAAAAAAAATCGCTTATTTTTTTAACGGATTTGCTATAAATTTGTTGCGATATTTTCCATGAAAAAATAGTGAGCATGTATTTACATTATAAGTCTCTAGATTATATACGTAATTTTAGTGTATTTATCCTAACTTAGATACGTATAAGTTCTAAAATTACATATCTAATTACATTAGATTTATACTATATAATTACATTTGATATATTTTTATCTAAAAGTCTGTCGCCGTATTTTTAGATAGACCCATTAAAAATGAATATTTGTATATATTGTAGAAGAGCAAAAGGCAGAAAATTTCCGTGTAAAATTTGTTCTTTTTTATGTTTTGTGAAAATATCTTCTCTTTTAGAGGAAATGAAATCACTAGGGGTGTTGACATGGAAAAAAAATCTCTTGTTTGATGAAGGCATGTCCTGACGATTCCCAAGAGCGTAGGGTACGAGCAGAACCCGCTCAGCATCTACTACTGCTATGATTCAGCAGAGCAAGGAGAAGATGAGAAGCTCAAGATGTGCATTGCTGAGGTGAATACTCTGTGTGATTTCTAGTTATTAGTTCATTGAGCTGTTTCTAATCTGTTGTTATTGGATTCAGGTCACAAACACTCCATGGGGGGAGAGGGTAATGTTCACCTTCCAACCAGGCTCTGATCTCGTCGCGAAACCGTTACATGTCAGCCCCTTCATGGTAAGACCATAGTCACATATCAATGTGTGGATTAATACACTATGGTACTAATATTTAGATGAAAAATGTGCTGTGGTCACTCATCAAAACTTAACTATTCTGATCCTCGGTTCAGTTTCATATGGAACTGATTAGAAAATCTGCTGCACATTCAGTCATGTCATGGGTATTTCTGATGCCACTTTGTGTCTTTGTCTAGACTATGTTATTATGTAGTTCTGAAAATCTGGCTCGCTTTAATCACTTGGATCATATCTTCTTAGTGCCTTTCCTTTTTGTTTTGCTTGAGCTGTAGGATATGCTTGGCAATTGGAGTATTCGTGCTGAGTCCCCTGGGGATAGTCTCTATGTGGTTATTTTAGTTCAGCATCCAACACTCGGCAACTATTTCACCGCAGCATTGCATGCCAAGTTAGTCGAGAAGACGAGTAGTTCTCTTAGGCTAGCAACATTCTTCTGGCTGATGCCCCATAAAGTTGCTGCAGGGATATACTGGGAGGTAAGTGTCCTGTACATGTTCTTACCATTCCAATACCACACTTGCAAAAGCATTTTAAGTTTTGTATAGATGGTATCTTGAAACTCTAGCAGTTAGCGTCTGAGGACTACAAACTAGAATAACTCGATGGCTACTTTTTCCTTTTAATTCTTGTTAATTTGGTTTTAGAATAAATTGAACTGATAGTACAAACTGAATTAACATATGAGCAAATTATGATTATTAAGAGTTTACATTTGACTAACCAAGTTTTAAGTTGAAAATGCAAGAAAAGCTTCGAGGCTTAATTCATGGTCTCCATGATTGGCTTTTGTTTGAATTATGTTTAAAACTCTTATGTCAGTATTCTCTAGGAATCAGATCAACATTGGTTCCTTTTATGCCTGATTTCTTTTTAATAAAACCAAAAGGGGTACATTGGAAACCGCAATAACAGATTCCATGACATCATTCTTACAAACCTAACACAACATTAAACAGTTGAAAAATGAAATCCACACAATAATCACGATAACATCCTGACATACTCAAGGAAGTTGACATGGTACAATCAGATTGGTACAAATATTCAGAATAGCCTAACTTGGACAAGTACAAAAGATAATAATGACAAGTACAAAAGATAATAATGTGCTTGTTAGACAGATGTCAGGATCTGACTTAACCTCAACAATCACCATCACTGCATATTTCAATAAATATTCACCAAATGTCCCTTTCATTGCTAGACACATCTTCCCACATTGTCTAGCTTCATTCCATGAAATTAGCTTGTTAAAATGCATTTTTCGTATGTTAGTCAGCAAGGCACCATGTTTTTTGTTGGCAGTGTCAAGCTCATTTTGTACTTTAGTCCCTTATTGTGACAACCTTTGTTATCGAGGTACTGGATACCATGGACTGACTTTTGGTAAAGGCTTCATTAACTATTCCAACATATCCTTATCTCCGCTCATCTTACTGCAATCCATCATAGTCCCACTTCGCATAAGCTCTTAGTCTGATGAGAAAATCTTTGATGCAATGCAAGTTCAGTCTCTGTCAAAAACTGCAGTCACTTGAGCGAAAAATAAGTTTATACCATGTCCAAAGTCCATACCCTTTATTGATACCAAACTTTGGTGGTTTTGTTCAATTAGATGCTTCTATGCTTATCACCTTTTCAGAGTCATGAAATACATAGGAGCATAACCAGGCCCAAATTACACGAGACATATATAAGTAAAGCTTGTTACTTCTCTTCAGGCCATGTCATAAATTATCTTGAGGTAGCATGTTTTCCTACTGACCATTCAAGACATTGGAAAGCATCTCATTTCTGCTACTTTATCAAAGCAAAAAAGAAATGAATCTTCCATTATATCTAGCGTTTTCATTTTTGTTGAGAAAGAATATTCTGAGCTATCAAACTAGGATCTGGAGCTTATCTTCAAAACTTGTTATAGGATACTTGCAACTTGTAATGTGTCTGCATCAACTCATCAAGCTATTCTAAGCAACTAAGCAATTCATGGCATGCTGATTTCTGTCAGAATCACGGTTGCGAAGAGCATATAATAAATTCAGATAATTCTAGTGACTACAAAGTAGTAGGTCACAGCTTGATTCACACCTAAACTGGCATTTTCCTCTCAAACATGCCGTTTCATTTCCTTTCTTGTCTTATTAACTGGTATACTCTGCTACTCCTTCTCTAGGCCGTCAGACTATGGCTGAAGAGCGTCAAATTCCTGGACCATCCAAGATACCTGAACTTGAATTACAGAGATGAAGCTCAGAAGCGTGATCTCGAGATCCGATCATCGTGCAGCTTTCTTCAGAAACAGAAGCTGAACGACCAAAGAACCGGTCGCGCCGATGAAACTGCTGAAATCACAGATCATCATGATCACAATGGTGAGGAGAGCGTTATGAAGAGGTGGTGTGTGTGGACAGATGCACAATGGCCATGGTCATGATTCAAAGAGCACAAGTTCTCTTTCAGAAAAGAAAGGGAAAGAACTGGAGGAGATAACATGTGGATTCAGTATTACACTCTTGTTTAATTATTCCTTCCATGAATGAATAATAGAACTTCACCAACCATTCGATCGATGTGGATTCAGTACTATACTGCAAGTTGTTGCAAGTGTCAACTAACTTTAGTTTGTTTCTTTCACGTGTATAACAGTGAGAAAGCTGAATGTTTTCTAATTAATCACATGTTTTTGTTCCCTGAAGAAAACATGTTCTTCAGTGTTGTGACCAGTTTTTGACCCGATCGGATACTAATGTTCTAAATTCGAGTGTGTAATGCCCTGTTGATGCTAATCATGCTATGATTAGGCTTTGCTTAATTTCAATTGGCATGTGCACTTGCTGCTAAGATGAAAGTGCTCATTCTTCAAGTTTTAGCAGCCAGTTCATGTGGGTCAATGTTTTTGTGCTGAGAGAAGCAAACTCATCTTTCTCTCTATGACGTCCGATATGTATCGGACGGTGAAGATTGAGCGGCTGCACGTCCAACACGTGTTCATACGTGCTCTGCTTCTGGTGTATTTTTGCACGTGCGAATGATAGAAAAAAATGGAAAGAGAAAGAAGTGTGCGTTTGTCAAATTAAGAGGGGTTCGAGATCACGATTAGTAAGGCAACTTAGTGCGCCATTAACGTATAAAATTAGTTAACCGCAGCACGTGTGTCAGGTCAAAAGCAACACTATTTTGCGATTGCCCACGGATTTGTATCCTCTGCATCGAAGAAAAATACAGATGTGCTACCAGTGACGAATCCAAAACAAAAATTACCCGATATCCCATATGTATAATATTATATTACATGTATAATAGACATTGATTGTTGTTTGATGTCGCTCATGTTTTGATGCGTTGAATCTCCATCTATCTACCGACACAAATTAGAGCAAGTTTAATAGCATAGTCCACTACTAGCTCCAAATCATCTATAACCAATGTAATAGCCAATTCATACAATAGTTGCTTACTATACAATTAGTATCTGCCCCACCTATCATACACATATTACGTTTTGGAGTCTGTGCTGCAGCTGGCTATAGATCTATAGCTCGCTGCTCTTCTATCTTTTCCTTTATCTTTTTAAAATATGTTTATAGCTGGCTTACAGCTACTGTACCTGCTCTTAGCGTGCTATAGTAAAAAGGTGTTCGATAACAAGACCAATTACTGTTAGAGCACTGCTGTTATCATGTGATCTACTGTGCTGATGATATAGATCACTGTAGCGTAAGAGTCAGATCACTGCATAAACAATGATCTAGAGGACCTGCTTTCCATTGTCCGTAGAGAAACAATGGACAGGCCGGGTGGGTAGTAATTAATCCGCGCTGGTTGTTACGCTACAAAATATCTTCTTCTAGAAAGGATCATTAATAGCGCATAAGTTAAAATATGAAAAGAAAATATTATTAATAAATTTGTCAAAAAAACGTCATCGTGTAGTTATCTTTTATGTTTTCATAAATACATAATTTGAGCAAGTAATGATAAAACACACCACCTCTGTCAAAAAAAAAATTCAATCCTAGTCACAAGCTTGGATATATATAGGGATCCAAGTGGCTAGTCCCGCTACCCGCATAAAAACCCGTTTGCTAGTTTATTTTTCATATGATAGTATAAAATTTAGACAAAAAAATGAATTAGAAGTGGGATAAGCGGGCTAAAAAATCCGCTTGCCCGTCCCGCTTGCATCCCTAGATATATGTGTGTCCAGATTTAAAGCTAGAATTTACCTTTTTTTTTCATACGTATTAAAAACTGTGTCGGTGTCAAAAGTACATTATTTCGAAAACAGATATACTAGTGCATAACTGTATTTGAAGCTAGTTGGCTGATCTATACTACCACTAGAAATCAAAACTTGTAGTTTAAGTTATTAAGAACCTAATTATAAAAAAAATCTTGTTTTATATTGTTTCCATCAGTCTTGATCTGATTAATCTCCAACGTCCTGCCGAATTTACAAGACCAGTAATCGCCTTTCTCTCTAGGTTAACCATATAGACTGAAGTCTGAAAATGATTATCAGCTTTGACAACGAAGTCACGAGTGTAGATCGGCAAAGATACGTGGAGATTAATTTGCACACGCCTAAAATTAGGTACGACGACGATATGGATCACTGTTTATGTCAAGAGCATATGTTTCGTGTGAGGCCGACAAAATTTTCAAATCTCGAACTAATTGATTATTAAAACTTTTTAGAACTTTTAGAAAACTGACGTACAAGTTGATCAATCTTTTAGTGAACGTCCATTATATAAAAGTACATTGTAGTACAAGTACTTGAGTGTGCCCTTTGGAAAAAAGATACTTGAAGAACAAAATTAACTATACATCGTCTTCAACATTTATAAAGTTTGTAAATGTGTACGATCCTTGTACTATAAATTTGAAAATTAACACGATTAAGGCCATGTGCGATAGTATTTTTTCCCTGTTTAGGTGTGAGGCATTAACTATATTAATTATTTAATTATAACTCTCAATTCACTATTTTTTTAGCGGAAGTCTTGCACGTGTTTAATTATTAGTTTAGGTTCCGTTCATGATTAATTCACCATGACATGCATCGGTTATGACAATTTGCACATATCCTGGACTCCTAGTATGTATAGTATTGAACACATGCGCCCAAACTACAAAGGTCATATTCATGTGGATGCATGCATTAATTCTTGCACACGTATAAATTTAGAAGACTATAATTAACCACCTCACATACTCCATTTGTCAAAAAAAAAAAATCAAACCCAGGATTGGGCTTTGTTTTTTTAGGATGGAGGAAGTATTTAATAGAGAGGGCAACTATTGACTTATATCCACATATACATTTACTTCTTTCCGGTATTTAATTTCAGAAAAGTTGAACATATGCATTAGACCTCTAGTCCCCTACTCCAGGTTTTAGGTCTCCTACGCCAGGTTTTTAAGGATATGTTACGTTAATATACAGTAGAAATCCCAACTTAAATGAAAACTCGTATAGATTGACCCTGAATAAAATGTCATCTAAATTAAAAAAATCACACATATAGATAAAATGGTGTTACACAATCATGTAAAAATATCTTGTCCAAAACTCAGTTTGAATTCGTTTGTGAGATATAACAATAAAAAAAATCAACTCGGAAAGTCAACTTTCGACAACATATTTTATATGGTTGTATATATCATCTCATTTACAAGTTTTAGTTTTTTAATGAATTTAGATGACTTATTTATCAGGGTTTGAATGATTTTCCACCTAACTTAAGTTCTCACCACATATTTATCCGATCTTTAAGACTCAAATCTCTAGGTATCGAACAGGTTCTACCGAAGGGCCTATCAAACGAGCTTCGGCGAGTTTAAAATTATTGTTTTTTCAAGTACAAGTTGAATGCATACATGTATAAACACCACACTCATGGAACACGAGATATTCAAAACACAGGGATATGCATAATCGGTATGCTTTGCGTTCACGTCTGAATATGTGGTTGACAATGTTGCAATATATATAGACGCCGAGATATTAGATATATGATGTAATAGGTACATATATAGGATGCGATCGACATGACAAATATATATAATTAAAGCTAGCCAGCCTTCAAAAATTAAGAAGATGAAATTAATGGATGAAAGTGCAACATATGACAAATCTTTCTCCTTGTAGGCTAGTACTTGGAAATGTGTCACTTCATTTAATTAATATATATAGCGTTCTTAATTAACTTTCGCTCTCTCCTGCACGTTCTTGATTCCAACTCTTGGAGAGACTTTTAATGAATATATGTATATATACTTCCTCCGTTTTATAATATAAGTCTTTCTAGCATTGCCTATATTTATATAGATATTAATGAATCTAGACATACATTGAAAGTCTTAATTCATTAACATCTATATGAATATAAGCAATGTTAAAAAATTTTACATTATAAAACGCAGTAAGTATACATATGTTCAATGTGACGTACACCTATACTACTGCATATTCACAAGCATTATGCATTACCATTACATCGATCTATCGATGGAACATTTTTTATTCATGTCCTTTTTTATTTCTTTTTTTCGCGAAGTCGCCACTGAATTAATATATTGGCCTACGTTGTGCGGGATAACAAGAGATCGATTATGGAGCTCCAACAAGTACTCTAGCGTCAAGTGATTGATTTTCCCCTGTTATGTTAATCTATACCTTTTTAAATTACCTGCTATATCTAAATCCAACCACGTGCACATATGTTAAAAAAAATTCTTGGGGTGATACATGAAATATACTACTATGTTATAGCTTAAAGGTAAAAATAATACTTTCATTTGGTGTAGATTCTTGCCAATATGAAAAGAAAACTAGATAATATAAATTTTTATCTAGGTTAATCCATAAAAAAATAATACTTAAAGTTGTTGCAGAATGTTATATATTTCAGTTGTTGCTATGCAAGTTTAGGTTATATTCATTTGGTATTTTAGTTGACCTATAAATTAAAAAAAACAGCTAACTAATACCGAAACAAGCAATCACTAATTTTGACAACAAATACAAAAATATTTAATACTGATCATTAATTTGCAAACGGTATAAAGGATTCTGTGACTCATGAGTGATCAATATAAAATTAAAATGCACTAGCCGTGCGGGTGTGAATAAAGCAACTAAATATGGAAACTAAAGAAAGAAAAACGAAGGAATGGATAGGGAAACACATGTGTGGTGCCTAATTTGCCTATAAATATTACACACGTGTACATATGCGAATAGGCTTTTAAACATGATTTTAGTGAGGTGGACTAGGAATTTGCCATAGGATGTAATGCCAAAAATAGAAAACGGGGGTAAAAAAAACTGTTGCAACATACATCTAGATAACTATCAAAACTTTAAAGGGAAGAAAAACAGAGGGAGAGGATGTAGAACCGGACGTCAGTTTTTACCCCCCATAGATCGAAAAATAGAAACATGCAAGAACGAATAAAGAAAAAGACACGTTTCCAATATGTTAACACATATACACCATGTAATAACCAGCCATTGACATGCTTAAGAAAACGCGAATATTAAGGAAGGACAGCCATTGACATGCGGATGACCTGTGGGCCCTTGAGCTCCGCACGTTCTCCATTTAAAACGATTAACAAAATGAGATCGAGATCGATTGGTCACAAATATTCTCAAATTAATGTCTCATGTGGTCAAAAATAAAACAAAATGAAAAAATAAGATGAAATATATATATATATAATTCCAGCTAGATGAGCTCGGCCAGCCACCGCTTATTCTTTTCTTGTTTCGTTTCTTAATTTCCCGCGCATTTTCCACGTGCGCGAGGCGCGTGTATTTATATATACTTGATTGGATTATATGAACCGATGAGGAATTAAGGCGTGTGCCAGCAAAGCCATCCAGCTACTCTCGCGCCCAAAACCACCACCCGCGCGCGCCCAACCTTTCCCTTCCATTTTATTCATCCTCATCTTCTTCTTCATTCAATTCCCCGCATATGATAACAAGACGACCACCACCCATCGCCGGAGGTGGAGAAGACGACGACGTACGACGAATTGGCTATAGCTAGCTAGCTAGCTGATTGATCCACCGATCGATCGAAGAGGAGGAACAAGAAGAAGAAGAATTGATCGATCGATCGATTGATTGATCGATTGATATCGGAGAGGAAAAAGAATTTGATTGATCGATCGACGACGAAGCTATATATATAGTCGTCGGATTGATCGATCGATGGCGGAGGAGCGGAGGAGAGACGACGGCGGCGACGTGGAGGTGGAGCTGAGCCTCCGGCTGAGGACCGGGGACGACAGTACAAGTGCTGCCCCGGCGCCGGCGACGGCGGCCGACGAGCAGCAGGCGGCGGCGGCGGCGGAGGCGAGGAGGAAATTGACCATCTTCTACAACGGCCGGATGTGCGCCGTCAACGTCACCGAGCTGCAGGTAATTAATTAATTTAATTAATTTGGGTTTCCTGATCATTCATTTCGATCAACATCTGTTAATCTCTCTGGATTTTCGTGTTCTTATTATGATCATCGATCGTCTAATTACCAGCCTGGATCTATAGATCACTACTAACAAATTAATTAACCAACCTAAAAAAATTAATTAACCCCTTTTTTAGGGAGATCTCTGAACTTAGTTAATTAACCTCATTGTTGATATATAGCATTCTGACAGCTGGTTATGGGATGGGAAATGTTATTTGTTCCTCATCCTAGCTATATCTAGCTTACTTCCCCAAACAAATGAAACTTTAATTAGCTCAAGCATATACGCATATTGATTTTTATTTTTAATAACGAAATGCGTCTATATATAGTTCAAATAACCTTGGGATAGAAGCATTAAGAGGATTGCTAGTATCTCCCTTGATTTACTTCCTTATTCCCTTTTGCAAAGTCTAGACCTCTACTAATATCTAAACTTGAAGTTTAGCTCACTCCAATCTGTCAATTTCAAGTTCACAGCAGTATCTCCATTATCATTTCTTATATATGTTTAGGCTGTGTAGATACACAAAACAATATGTTCACAAACTATATGCATATTGTCAATTTTTTAATTAATTAATTAACACAACAAAATTTGGTCTCCATCTGGATTAGTTAATCAACAGGCCAACAGCATGGTTGAAACTTGAAGATTCTACTACTACTGAACAATTTATACACGTGTTGTACCAAATCAAGGGGACAGAACAAAAGTAAAGACTACTGTACATGAACACTAGTCTACCTTTAGCCGGTGGCTGCGTCATTGACCAATTAATAATAATTAACGCGGAATTAATAATGCATACCTATCATATACAAGCACGTTGTTTTGCTGGGCTCCCCAGCAAACCAAGCAGCTAGCTAGTGAGAACACACCTCAATTCATTATTTTAGACTTGACCAACTAAAAACAATGTTAGTTTTAGTCTTAATCCATCGCTGTCGCCAGCACAAACTAGCATTTATATATTCACAAAAGCAACCACTTTGCTCACCGATGCTTTTGACTCTGATTCATGCAATCCATATCGTCGATTTGATCTACTCCTGTCGACATGAGATATTTTCACGAGAACAAATAGAGTACATGTCCTCTCCCATTTTTTAATATATGGTGTTGTTACCATTTTAGATATGTTAATTTGATCATTCGTTTTATTAAAAAATTATGTAATTATAATTTATTTTATTATGATTTGATTCTTTAAGCTTGATTTAATTTATTTTATACTAACACAAATTTTTTAAAATTGAAATAAAACGAATGGTCAAGCATTTGTAAAAAAATTAATGGTGTCATATATTAAAAACTGTAGGTACTATTGGTAATAATTAATTAGTGTTTTGTTATGCATTTTGTAATTTCATTAAGTAATGATTAAATTATTCGGTTTGATTTTTGTTTTCTGACTGATTTATGGCGTGCAGGCGAGGACGATCATATCCATGGCGAGCCAAGGAAATTTCGGCAAGCAGCAGCAGCAAAGACAGGGTAGGGACGATCACCACTACCACCAGGGCGAGAGCAGCAGCGGCGGCGTTTCCACGGCGGCGGCGCGGCACTGCGACGTCGCCGGCAGCAGCAGCAGCCACAGCGGCAGCGCGACGCCGCCGCGGCCGGCGCCGGTTTCTCCTCGCGCGGGCCTTCAGGCGGCGGCGGCGGGGGCGCCGACGATGAACCAGCCACCGGCGGCGAGCGGGCTGTCCATGAAGCGGTCGCTGCAGCGATTCCTCGAGAAGAGGAAGACGAGGGCCGCCGCGCCGCTTTACGCCCGGCGATAGGCCAGCCGCCGCTCGCCGCCGATGAGACGATCGACACAAGTTTTTTTTTTCTTTCTCCTCTTCTTTTTTTTTCTTAATTTGTTATGATCCACACGACAAAATATGACTTCCTAGTAGTTTGTTTAATTGATGAGTTATGTTTCATTAGGTTCTTTAATTGTTTTTAGCTCAACCAAATTTTGTACTAACTGGTTGAGTTTTTTTTTTAAACATGATACATGCACAGACGCTCATATATATATATGTACATGCGTGTACATTTATCTATATGAAGACAGCTTAATTTACTCTTATGAACATCTCTAAATCCGGTATATCTTGAGATTAAATTTTTTTAGATAAATAAAGTTAATACATGCGTCACCTGTGTCATCAAGTTTAAGATTTAAACTTGAATAAGGTTGCATTAAAAAAAACTAACTAGCTAAGCGGCTCTATTCGCTAAATACTTTAGATTTTGTTTCCGTAAACTACAATTGGATTTTGTGGCTTCAAAGTTTACACCAAATTAGGGAAATAAATTCGCATACTTTATTATTTAAATTAGACACCATTAACACTAGGAGTCTTTAACAGATTATTTTGAAACTGAGGGAGTAATTCACATGCAAAATATTTGCAAGTAGGAAGAGATCGCATATGGTATTAATTTGTTCGTTTAATATAAACCGCCAATAATCCAAGAAACGATTTAATTAGGTACAGTGATCGATCACTCGATAATTAACAACAGTACATGACGCAGCATCATCCAAAATTATAGAACTTTGTATCTTCCAATCTTTTCTTCGGCAGCTACTACCTTCTTCTTCATTCCCGGCCGATCATCCGTCGGCCGGCGATCGATCGACGGCGACAAGTTCGCCGTCGTTTGTTTACAAGCGAGAGGGCATGACGCCGAGCTTGTCGGCTTCGGTGATGACGTGGTTGCGGGTGATGTCGGCGAGGGAGGTGCAGCCGCTGAGCGCCATGGTGAGCTCGAACTCGTCGCGGAGCATCTGCAGCACGTTCCGGACTCCGGCCTCCCCCGCCGCCGCCAGCGAGAACACCACCGGCCTCCCGATCTGCAAGGACACGAAATCGATCAGTTGAGAATTCACCTCTCGCATCATTGATGGATTTGCTAGTTCGCCGGTGTACTCACGAAGACGCCGGCGGCGCCGAGGGCGAGCGCCTTGAAGACGTCGGTGCCGCGGCGGACGCCGCCGTCGAGGAAGACGGGGAGCTGCCCGCGAGCCGCCTTCACAACCTGCACACGGCCGAGAACCCAAGAGATCGATCACTGTACTGATCGAATCTGAAACAATCGATGCGAGGTTGAAGATGATCGAGTACCTCCTCGAGGGCGCTGATGGTGGCCGGGACGTAGTCCAGCTGACGGGCGCCGTGGTTGGACACGATGATGCCGGCGGCGCCGTTCTCCACGGCGAGCCTCGCTGCAATTCGATCACACTGTCAGTGGCTTTGCATTCGAGTTAATGATCGGAGCATGTAATGTAGAGATGAGGCAATGGCTTACTGTCTTCTGCAGTGATCACTCCCTTCACCAGGATCGGCAGCGTGGTGATGGTCTGCAGCCACTTCACATCCTGCACAAAATATAATTCACATCATTGTTTAACATTTGATATATGACTCATCAGTTGATCACAGTGATGAACAAGTAATCGAGCAGCTATTGTCATCTTCATGTCAGTAAATTCGATCAGAGAAGCAGATAAACAAGACTGGCAATGGTGTGATGCTACCTTCCAGCTCAGGGTGCGATCGATTTGCCCGGCGACGTAAGAAGCCAGTCCTGAATCGCTAGCCTGATCATCAGAATGAGAGATTAATTCCATGAGAGATTAGAGGGACATGGTGTCCACGATGTGTGCTGAAAGATGAGTTCCACCTGGTCCATTTTCCCCAGCTCCAGGCCTTCAAAGTTCTTCAGTGTCAAAAATGGTGGCAGAACAAACCTGCAACAACATCCACAGACAGGCTGTTTGTTTCAAATCCTGATACATGTGGGATCTTATGTTTGCTCATTTCAGTGTATGCTTCCCATGCTCATTTTTGTAATGCAGAAGATATAACTGGTGTGTTCAGTCCATGGAAAAGATCGGGGGCACCTGTTCTTGATGTCAGCCTCCCTACGGCCAAGTCGCGGAGTATCCACGGTAAGCGCAATCGCTTTGAATCCAGCTCTTTCAGCCCTCCTAACAAGCTGCTCCACCACCCTCCTGTCTTTGTAAACCTACAGAGATCCAAGGTACATGATCTTTGATAAGGACAATCAAACGAAGAAACTAATAGTATTAGTAGAGATTGTGTAGTGTGTTTACATAAAGCTGGAAGAAACGAATCCCTGGTCCAGTTGAGGCAACCTCCTCGACGCTCGAAGTAGCCCATGATGACAATGTCTGAAGATTAAAAAAAAAAGGGGGCACAAGGTTGTGTTCAGTACTTCAGTGTCTTTAACTGGAGTGATCAATTTCATAAGTATAATTCTATTGTGATCCATTGGAACATCGACCAACCATTATAGTGCCCGCTGCTGATGCCGCACGCGCAGTTGCGTACTCTCCTGAATCAATATAAAGATTGGACCAATATTAGCTCTATTATACATGGTAGGCAAAGCAGAAAGAATTTACATGTTGCTTTGGAAAGTTCAGCAGCTTCAGTTATTTATGGATTACTCTAATATGATATCCTTTAGTGTCAGACATATAGCTGAATTAAGAAAAACCAAATGAAAATCTCACAAAAGTATATACCATCTGGGTGTGCCATCTTCTGCATGGCAGAGGGAGCAATCATAATGGGCATTGAAATCTTGAACCCCAGGACAGTTGTGGCCATGTCAATCTTGGATACATCGATCAGTATGCGTGGGCGGAACCTGGCCAAAACAGAACATATGAGGAGATGGGTAATGAACTAATGATGAAACTGCAAAATTTGTCCTGATAAATTATTTGAGCAACCAATTGTACATAAACAGGAAAACCACATCTGTTCTTCACTATCTAGCAACATGAAACATTTGGATACGGTATGGTATGAGAATGGAATTTCAGGATCAACTATGACAAATGAAAGATGTCGAAGAACGATGAACATGCTGGCTTTTTATTTTAATTTTTTCGATAATGTTATGTTAGGTGAATCAGATACAATAGAAAATTCAGTATAATAAGAGAACGATTATTTATACCAAGCATAGAACCAAAACTACAACAACAAACCACTAAAAATTTACCCCAAAAGGATTAGGGAAGTAAAATTTACCCCAAAATGTGTATTAGAGGCTGATTAACAAGCAATACTTAAGGCCCAGCTATTTTACACTTCTCACTTACACTCCCACAAGAAAAAACCATGCAGAAAAGCATAACAGTGGCAGGAGCTGTAACATAGCAAAACAGAACATTTCAATACTTACAGGATTCTGGCGAAGGCCTCCCTGTTCTCCTGGAGAGTCCACTCATCCTCGGCCCCAGATGCATAGTAGTCGTAGATCATCTTCGGAAGCTTCTGCTTTGCGATGGCCTGGTACTCCGTGACATTGGTGATCTCCCCCATCTTCGCGCCGAGCTAGCCGAATCACCTACACCACTCTGGACCAAACAAGAAAACAGCTGCTTGATTTAACCAAGAAAACATAAGAATTACTTCAAATCCCTCTACTACATGCAAGTGGATTCTTTGTCTGAAGAAAGTAAAGAACAGTCAGGCTTTCATAATCAGAACACTTGTTGAAATCCATCCATGCAAAATGTTTTCCAAATTAAGACACCATCAATTCAATAGAGCAGTGTAAATTGGACCATGTACTGAATCAAGAATGAAATTAATAATTGTTCTTAATCTCCAGTGAGTTTTTACCTTGTAGCAGGCAGTGCCTGACCCCTGCAGGAACAGGGGGAGAGTGAAGAACCAAGCAAGACAAATGGAAGCAAGAAGGAGGGTGTGGTGGAGGTGAGAGTAATATAAGAGATGAGGGTGATGACCAAGCATTTGTAGATGAAGACAAAACAAAGGAAAATAATTGTTGAATTGCTAGAGAGTAGAGACATGGAGGGAGAGTGAGATAGCTGTTGTTTGGATGAGCTATTGGAGGTGTGCAGAGAGGATGGCTCTCCTACACTGCTTCCTCATCCTCTCCTGCACCTCCATTCCTGCTCTTCCAGCCCCAGAAAAGAAAATTCACTTGTCTAGGAATTTGTTTCTGCACTGGGTTTATCTCCTCCCTTTATCACAAAAAATGGCTTTTATTTGTCCATTTCTCTGCCGAATGTTTTGGTAATTTTCGTTGGAGATAACTGCGGCAGCTTTTGTCTCGGAATTCATCAGAGGTTTTAGCGTGCTACGGACGTGCCGGTTTTGGCAGTTTTGCTACTTTTTCTGGGTACTTTATTAGTGATGACAATTTTTCGGAATAGTTGTTTTCCTGCACTGCCTGTTCATTCGATTGCTTTTAACCTGCTCCGATGCGGTACAGTCGACAGACCATCAGGTGATATAGATGATTCAGCACAAAATTGTTTGGTTCAATTTGTAGCGGAAACAATTGGAGATTTGAGTTTATATGTTGCTGCAATTCTCAGTGACCAGTGATCAGGAATGCACAGAAAACAAACCAAAGTATTTGCATGACAGTCCTGATGAAGTACCACCACTCCACCAGCACGTCCGAGGCAAACTTCAGTCAAAATCAACTCCATATGTTATGATGAAAAACAAGGAAAACGATACATTAATACATTTTGCCCAACTTCCAGGTACAGTATTGATTACCCACAAGATACAACATACTTACTTTAAATACCATTGCATCATCTGGGCAAACTGTACCTGCCCACAACATCTTGGACCTGTCCACTAGGACTCGGATATATCACAGATCAGCGTGAAATTCAGAAAGTAGAGTATCTATCTGTCAACCCCGATTCCTGTAGGTAATTCATCTTAAAAACCGTACTCTTCACTCCGATTCACTGCTGACACGCAACCTCCCATGCCATGATAATTCCTTTGTAAACTGTATGTTCTTCTTAAATCTCGCATTATATAGAAGGCGTCTCAGTTTCCCCAAACGTTGTCCCATGAGTTGTTCCCTTTTGGTGCCTCAATGAACTGCTGGGCAGGTCCCTCGAAAGCTGGGGTATCTGGGCCCTGAGCCTTGCCCTTCTTTGACTTTGTTCGGATTCCTAACATGCGCAAGACAAATCTGGCAAGTTCGCCATAAAGCATCCCAGACCGATCAAAGAGCTGTGGCGACCACGATACAAGAACTCAGTAAGTTAGTGTTAAGTATTAGCAAATTTAGAACCAAAACCAAGGGAAGCCGTAAGATCAAAATACCTGCAACATAGCTGTGATAAACAAATAGAATGCTTGTGTGTTCTGTTCAACAAGGAATGCAACTCGCCCGAAGAAATTGACAACACCATGCATCTGCAGCAAGTTCAGAGCATAATTACTAGCTTAGCCACAGGTCAAGGAATAAGGAAAATAATGATTCTTGAATGAGTATGCTCTTAAAGTGAGATGCTACTTCACAGACATGGTGCTGTGTGTTGCATAGATGATAAAACAATATTTATCCGAAAAGAAATTAATGTTACTGAACATGATCAAATGTAATAGTTGGCATTATAAAGAACAAAGGTTGTGGCATCAAACAAAACAAAACAAAAAAAAATTGAAGAACTACAGAGTTTGACGTAAGTTCACCAAAATGAAGTATTTGTGGGTTGAAAACCGAAAAAAAAAAAGATGTAAAGAAAGATTTGAGTTCTTTTAGTCTGACGATGATTGTAATGGATAATGTTATAAAGAGGATAGTTTGCAGAAACTTCACGCTTGACGTGCACTGGACAAAGGAAAACAAAAAACAGAATAATGAATAAAGAAAAGTATTTTTACCACTCGTAGGAAGGACACCCAGACACTTGGTGGTGGTGCAGGAGGGCCAAATGAATTCGGATCCTGGTTACCGTAAGGGCCCATGCCCATACCGCCCATACCACCCATACCACCCATGCCACCCATGCCGTAACCACCATAAGAGCCTCCCAACCCACTGTTATACATGCCTCCACCATACATCCCAGAACCTCCGTAAAGGCTACCACCATAACCTCCACCATAACTAGAATACATGCTATTTCCGTAGAGTCCACCACTACCATAGGTATTGCCAAATCCACCGTACGAACTGTACATATTGGATCCATAACCTGTAACAAAAAGGAAGAGTTACCATCTGAGGCTTATCAAAGAAATCCCAAACAAAACAATGGTTTCAAGGAAGTTGATTACCTCCATAAGTGT
The DNA here is from genome assembly GCA_000338895.3 of Oryza meridionalis. Classification (NCBI taxonomy): domain Eukaryota; kingdom Viridiplantae; phylum Streptophyta; class Magnoliopsida; order Poales; family Poaceae; genus Oryza; species Oryza meridionalis. The sequence goes on along the minus strand of CM002530.2, from coordinate 3,044,325 downwards.
TTCCATAGCCAGACGTCTGCTGCCACGGACGTTGTGGCATAGGCCTCGAGACAGGGTTATTTACATTGGCAGAGAGGTTCCTCTCTGTCGCGGTGACGGTTTCTCCGGGTTTAGCTGTACCAGAAGCTTCAACTACATCGCTAGTGGTGCCACCAGATGGGGGCTTAAAAGGTGCTGGGCCAGAAGTTCCCTCAGCCCCAGCACGTTCCCACGGCTTTGGTGGTGAACCTGCAAAGCGCATTCACATGTTACCTTGAGAATTCATCCCAACCGTTAAGGGCAACCAATATGCTACTAGGCACAAGTTGAATAACCTGCTTAAGAGCATAGCGATAGTAAACCCCATCTTTAGAAAGGAAAGAACACCTAAAGCTATCAAGTATAACCAAGTTAACATGACAGACGAGCATCCTATGCTAAGACCAAATATTACAATTGTAGGGAAAACGGATCAGGCATGCAAAGAAATAATAAGCTATTAGTGCAAAAACCAAAAGGTCAGGCCGTAGTTCACACACACCTAGCTCTTAAGCAAGAGCGTATCGAGAATCATCGGCGATTCAGGAATAACAACAACACAAGCATAGCTACTACTTGAGGCACAAATCAAATCAAGCTTCAAGTGCTAGCTGACATGGCCACAGAGGTAAAAGAACTCTGCCGCTGAAGCGCCGCCTACGAAATTATCACCGGCGCTAACACGGAGAACATCAGAACACCCTCAAAGGCAATGAAATCATAAGTAGTCCCCCTACATCTACGCCTAGCGCCAGTCCATCTCCATCCCCCGTGTTCATGCTGAGTACTAACAATTCAACAAAAGAAAAAAAAAACACCAGCAATATCTCTCCAGTCTCAAGCGCGTTGTCACCCCCTACGCCCACATGAAATCCCCCCCAACCGCAGGGGCGGGAAACATCAAACCGGGCTCCCCCCTCAATCCATGACGAAGAAGCTTCAAGCGACCAAACCAACCCGCCGCGAGCGATTCCCCCTGACCCCTCTTGGGGCAAACCAATTCGAAGCCAAATCAACCACGGAAACGAGGGGATCCTAACATAAGCGGCGCAAAATCAAGGCGAATCGGGCGGAGCAAACCGAGGGATCGAGGGGATCTAGGGTTCGGGAGGGGAAAGGCGCGCGACGAACCTGCCATGGCGCGCTCGTCGCCGTCGCCGCCGCCGGGGTCACAGGTCAAACGCCCTTCTCTCTCTCTCTCTCTCTCTCTCTAAGGTAGGGACGCGGATAAAACCGAGGCGCGTCTCGCCTCGTCTCCCACCGGAAGGAAGGGGGAGGAGGAGATGATACGTTTGTTTCCCGGCTGCTTCGTCGTGGCGGGGAAGAGAGAGAGAACACGTTGGGGGAGGGAGGTCGCTGCCAGGTGGGGCCCACCGCAAGGTAAGCGTGCGTAATCACGTGGGCCCAGTACCGTCCGCAGATTGGAGTTGGGTGTTGGGACCCTTTTATTACTACTCCAGCTCGACTTCTCCCTGGTTTGGTTGTTGAATAGGGCATGAAAGAAAGAGAAAGGAGTATGGCTGTTATGCATGACAACGGCTCAGAGTCGACTCTTAGCATTTATTAGAGCAGATTTTGTTGCATGGTGATGAAAGAAAGGAAAGAAGAGGAAGAAAAAGTATTTTGATACATTTTGTATGATGCTAGTCTCTAGATAATGTAGAGCTCATATCTGACTCTACCTTTGTACATGCCCTTAGCAATGCGCCACCGTCTCAGCGAGAAGCCCAGACTCTACGTAGGCAAAAAAAAAACAGATGAAGCTCCGATCTCCCCAGTTCGTGTAGCTTTGGGTAGGGTCCATAACAGATTTTTTTTTCTCACACCGGGCCCACCACGAAAATCCCTTTCCCTACCCCCATCTCTCTCCTCGAGCAAATCGATCCATCGCCCGTACGTGCGCTGCTCCTTCTCTCTCCCGTGCCACTACTCCTTCTCCTCCGCCGCTTCTTCAGATCGATCCCGTGCTACTGTTGCTTCCTCTCCTCCTCCTCCTCCTCCTCCTCCAGGCGGCGCAAATCAAGGCAGGACGGGGCCGACGAGATCCCGGAGGACACAGAGATGGGGATGGGTGAGATCGAGGCGGCCGGCGAGCTCACGGCAACACGGATCGAGACGGCCAGCGAGCTCCCGAAGGGGGCGCAGATCGTGATGGGTGAAGTCAAGGTCGTCGCCGTCATCCACCGGTTTTCCTGGTACGACGCCTCTTGCTGACCTCCATGGCTCCGCCGCTGCCGCTGGGCTCCTACTCAAGCTCCCCGCGAAGGAGGTCGTGGGAGGAAGGGCGAGGCCACGACCTCCACAATGCGGCCGCGCCGTTCTCCCCCACGCCGCGCGCCCTCGAGTTGTCAGAGAGTTGCCGAAGAACGGATGGCCAAAGTAGGCTCCGTGGGCTTGGTTTGGTCACGCGTGATGCCTAGCTGGCTACGAATCTCCGACGTGTCAAGTGTTGGCCGAATGACACGTCGGAGCACTGTGAATGGCCTAATCAGAATATGTGTCTCCGACTGTGAATGGCCTAATCAGAACATGTGAAACCATGTAGTACTTAGTACTCGCTCCGTATCTTGACGCCGTTGACTTTTTTTAAACATATTTAACCGTTCGTCTTATTCAAAATTTTTTACGAAAATTACTCAAAAACTTGACTAGTAGTACTATATTTAACAATGAATCAAATTGTAAGAAAAGAATTAATAATTACTTAAATTTTTTGAATAAGACAAATAGTCAAATTTGTTTAAAAAAGTCAACAGCGTCAAACATTTAGGGACGGATGGAGTATATTGCTACGGGTAAACGTAGATTAAAAAAACAGTAATAATAACTACATTTAACAAGTACTCCCTCCGTCACAAAATAATTATATTTTTAGGATTTAAAATTTGTCCCAAAATAATTATCACTCTAGAGTACTCCCTCCGTCCAAAAAAGACAAACCCTGGCTTTTCGTGTCCAATGTTTGATCGTCCGTCTTATTTAAAAAAATTATGAAAAAAAAATAAAAAGACAAGTTGCGCATAAAATATTAATCATGTTTTATCATCTAACAATAATGAAAATACTAATTATAAAAAAATTTGTATAAGATGGACAGTCAAACGTTGGACACGGAAATCCAGGGTTTGCCTTTTTTTTGACAGAGGGAGTACTAATTGTCCATCAATCATCTATTTAAATTTCTCCCTATTTTACTCTCAATCATATTTCTACATTCACATAAACACCATTTAATGAAGAGCACTATAGTTTTTCTTCTCAAACCTTAAAGTGTGTGTGTGCGTATATATATATATATTACATGAAAGTAATATATATATATATATATATATATATATATATATATATATATATATATAATTATTTTGGGACGGATGTAGTATTAAATAAGTTAAATTGAAGTTTTATAGTAGTAATTAATAGGGAATAATACTACACACAACATTTAATAACTCATCTTATGGCTTCACACGTGTTGAAATGGTATATTGTAAATTTAGTAAAAGGAAAGAATTAGGATTAGTGTTGGCATAATTACATGTGTTATTAATAGGGGCAATTATTAATACTAAATAGATCATCATTAGAGTGCCTCAGACAAACTAAAATGAAATAGGAGTTGTTCGATTGGTATGAAACGCATAAAAGCATCTTCAATAGAGTGGTCATTTTTAGCTCTCCAAATACCTATTTAGCCAGTCTAACAAAAGTTTAGAAAGTCAAATTTACATTCTATTTCAACAGACTCTTCACATTGCACTTTCTACTAACTAATGAACCCCACCTGTCATGTTCCGACTCTCAGGACATATGCATATACTCATATATATGCACACATTACTCACTCACACGTATACCTAGATATGTCGCACCACTTGTGTCTAAGCAAAACTGGATCACTCTATGCCGTACCATTTCTTGTGCAACTCATACATCTCTCCTTCGTCGGGAAGAACTTGTCTCACGCTCTCCCTTTCTTTGCACCTCTTCACCCATTGCATTAGGAATGGGCACTCCGCCTTTAGATCAAACCCGCCATGCTGCTCGTAACCATGGAACGTGCTTGAGAAGGGTATGAGCACGATGTCTAGAAACCCGAACTCGTCACCGGAGAAGAAGCTCCTATCCCCGAGAACTCCCTCGAGGCGTCTCAGTTGATCCAGGAGCTCTGCCTTGGCCACCTCCTTCTCCTCGCCCTTGCCCTTTAAGAATCATAGATAAAAAGAAATATAATAATAAAATAGTGTAGTCTCTTCGTTTCAAAATGTTTTACGCAGTTGACTTTTTAAGCACATGTTTGACCATTCTTCTTATTAAAAAAAATATGAAATATGTAAAACTATATATGTACATGAAAGTATATTTAACAATGAATCAAATGATATGAAAAGAATAAATAATTACTTAAATTTTTTGAATAGGACAAATGATCAGACACGTATTAAAAAATCAACGGTGTCAAATATTTTAAAACGGAGGGAGTATGTAGTATTTAGTCTCAACACCAACTTAATTCACCTTGAAAATTATGCACAAAACTAAACTCATTTTTACACACTGATGATCAAAGAATAAATTAACCGACCTTGTGGACAACGAAGTCAGCCCAAAAGCGAGTACTGGCCCTCTCAAGCGGGTCAGACGGGAGCAAGCGGGTGCCGACCCGTTTGGCCCAGACCTCGTCGATGTACTCGAGGATGTTGATGGAGCCGCAGATCGGACGGCCACGATGGATCAGGATGGGGACGGAGCGGTGACCGGGTTCAACCTGAGCACGAGGTCAGTCACTCCTCTCGCGGATCCGCAGGTCCTCCTCCACGAACCCGAACGCGACCCGCAGCTCATGCAGCCCGATCCGCGCCCGCATCCCGAACCCGTTAGCCCAGAAGTCGACGACGACGACGACGGCGCACGCCGCTAGCTCCTCGTCGTCGTGCTCGCCGGCGGCGGCCATAGGATATGCATGAAACCAGCCGGGTTTGATGGCTCCGTTGGTCAGTTGCTTCGTCGTCTCCGGTGTGCAAAATGGATGTGAGATATATACATATATAGGCAAGCTAATTTAAGCTCTGCAGTCCAAGCCATGGATGGCGTCACGGCTGACGTACGCGGTTACAGCTTGTTGAATGTTGTGCTGATGCTGGCGTCAGGTATGGCGTCGAGGCTCCGGCGATCGCGCGGCGGCGGCCGTACGTGGATGCTGACGCAAGAATTAGGACCGGCGCGAGGGGTGTTGCAAGATGCGCTGCCGTACGCCGTGGAGGAGCTCCGGCCGGTGTTCGCCGGGGACGCGCGTGCACGTGGCGTGCGAGAGGCACGTCGCGCGGCACAGGATATTCAAGTGGGCCGTCTCTCAATGCAAGGCCCATACTGGGACGATAGAGTGGGCCCAACTTGGGAGGGAGCCGGACCACATTGGGCCTTTACTTCGGCCCAGCAAAAAAGAGTCGCTACCACCTACATGCACACTGGTTAAATGATCTTATCCCTTCTTTCTATAAAACTAATGCCCACTAACACCTAAAACTCAACATGCAAGCATATAGAAATTATATCTATAATTTATTTCGTTCTAAAACTAAACACACTACTATGAAAATCATTTTTCGTGGCGTCCATTTCAGGTTTTCGCTGGCAGAATTTGGAGCCACCACAAAGCAAAGGCCAGTGAAAATCAAGATTTTTGCTAGCGGTTATCGACCGCCAGCAATAATTTATTTTTGCTAGCGGTCGTCTTAAGCTGGCTACTAGCAAAAATCCATTTTCGCTGGCGGTTAGCTTAAGATGGTCGCCAGCGAAAAAATATTTTCGTTGGCGGGTTCCACTGTGTCAGCCTCTAGTGAAAATGCTGGCCAAGTTTTTTTTTTAAAAAAAGCGACAGACGGAGCTCCGTCTGCCTCCGTCAACGCTCCACCATTCAAAAATTTCATAGAAATTTAACCACGCATTCAAAAATCCACAGAAATTTACATCAACAATATACATTCAAAAATTTCGATTCACCCAAGCATTCAAGCATCAGAAAAATAAACACATTAAAAAAAATTTGAAGACGTCGCGGCGTTGCCCCCGCCGGCGTCGGCGGCGGATCCGGTCTCCTAGGTCGTCGCGGCGGCGGATCCGGCCTCCACCGTCGGCGTCAGCGGCGGATCCGGCCTCCTCGGCATCGCAGCGGCCGGATTCGGCCGATCCCTAGCTGGCGGCAGCCCACGGCGGTGGTGGCGGCGGCAGCTGGCGGCGGTGGAGGAGGGAGAGGGAGAAGGAGAGCCTGCCGCCGGACCCATCGCCCACCACCGCAGCCGGCCCCCGTCCCTTCCCCACCGCTGCCGTCACTCTTTGCCGCAGCCAGCCGCCGCCCCCATCCCTGCCGCTGCCGTCGCCCACAGATCTGGCCGTCGCCCTTTGCCGCAGCCAGCCGCCGCTGGGGAGAGGTGGAAGGGAGAAGGGGAGCCCGCCGCCGGACTCGTCGCCCGCCACCGTAGCCCGGCCGCTGTCCCTTCCCCGCCGCTGCCATCGCCCCCAGATCTGGCCGTCGCCCTTTGCCACAGCCGGCCGCCGCTGGGGAGAGGTGGGAGGGAGAAGGCTAGGAGGAGATAGGAGGGAGCCCTTTGTGCCAGATCTGGCCGTCGCCCTTTGCATGTGGAGGAAGGAGGGGGAGCCGAGGAGACGGAGGGAGTTAGAAGATTTTTAATAGCGAGGCGTTGGGGGGCAGGCAGTGGATTTTTATAGCGCTGAAACTTTTTTTTTAGCGGTGCTCTTTACGGTCTGCCACCTAAAATCGAATTTTCTGTGGCAGACACTTAAGAGGTCCACCACGAAAAATAGAGCTTTTTTATGGCGGACCTCTTAGCGTCGGTCCGTAACCCCCCTCCCCTCGTTATATTTTTGCTGGCGGTTTTTGCGTATGGCCGCCAGCGAAAATTATAGGGTAACGCTATGAAAAATCGTTTTTCTAGTAGTCACATACACGTGCTAAATCATTATTCTCAAATCATTTTCACAATGTTTCAATCCAAATCATTTAATCATTTCTATAATATCTACTACCTCCGTCCCAAAATATAGCAATTTTTAGCTATGAATCTTGACACACAGTTGTCTAGATTCATAGCTAAAAATGTTTATATTTTGGGACGGAGAGAGGAACATATATCCCGCAGCAAAGCGTGGGGCATCATCTAGTTAATCAATCATCAATGTCATAAAACTCCTAATGGATGTTTCCCTTAAAAAAAAAGAACTCCTAATGGATGTTGTACATGTCCAGTCCTCTGGGGTGCCCTCTCCCTCTCCTCAGACCTCCTCACCCAACTCATCAGCTTGGAGGATTCTGTTTTCATATCCATCGCACCACACATATTGCTCGTATCCATCAAACATGATTGAGATCGGTGTGAGAACAACGTCGAGGAAAGTAAACTCATTATCCCTGCCTTCTTCTCGTTACCTTTGTTGTTAAATTAAGAATATCGCCTGAGCGCTATACACCTATAACATCATCTCGCATATAGCTCAAAGTAAACACAAAGTAGTCATCTCACATGTGGTTTCTAGAGCTTTTTCTTTTATCGTGTTAAGAATCAAGGGGCAAAATACTCAAGGTACTTATTTTATTACCTTTTGGTCAATAAAGTGGCCCATCACCTAGCATTAGCCCTCTCAAGCGGATCAGCAGGGAATAGCCGCATACCATCCATCTGACCCCAATCTCATCGACATACTCGACGATGTTCAAGGAGTCACATATCATGTATTATTTAAAGCATTGCATATGTCTGTGGTGATTATATCCATACTGGTATAGTAGACTACTAAGTTCGAAGGGGAACACGAAATGACTACTAAGTTCGAAGGGGAACACGAAATGATTTTAGGTTTTGTTGATTTATTGTGTGATGATTTTATTAAAAAAGATCGTGCTCGTGGTATCTTTTTCACTCAGGAGGGTATCCATGCCAGGTGTTATACCGGTGGCTTCAGGGGTATTTATGTGTTAGCATATTTCAGCTCTGACATAAATCTTTTTAAAGATGATTCTATATTACAATTTGATAAGGAATTTTAGGACATCCTTGGGGTAACGCACCTACGTACCCTGGTGCAACGGCTATTCGTTATCCCCGCACTAGCTCACTCCTCTCACGAATCCGGAGATCCCCTTGATGAACCCGAAACCAACCCACAACACGATCACGAACCCGCATCCCGAACTCGTTGCACCAGAAGTCCACGCACACCTAGGGATGGTAATGGGTCAGGACTCATGTTTCACAACCCATCTCAGCCTTAAATACTTTTAGCAAAAAAAAAATTAAATTTCAGCTTGATCCTCACATTTTGTAGGCCAAAAAGTTGAGCCCATTACCACCCCTACGCGCACCACATCACCACCTCCTGGCTCCTCCTCACTCGCCATGGCCGGCTCCTCTCCTGAATGCTGTTCTCTAGTAATTAGCTCGACTGTTTGGTGATTAATTAGTAATTTAATCGCTAGCTATCTGCTGTTAATAATAAAAAACTTTGGATATATAGTTAGAATGGGAGTGAGGTCTATTGGTATTATATATAGGCGAGTCAACACTGGTGGAGAAATCGTTTGTAGTCCCGGTTCGTAACCCCCTTTAGTCCCGGTTATCCAACCGGGACTACGAATCCGGGACTAAAGATAGCGATCTTTAGTCCCGGGTGAAATAACCGGGACTAAAGATCGGTCAGCCACGTGGCCGGCTGATCCATCTTTAGTCCCGGTTGGTGTTACCAACCAGGACTAAAGATCTATTTACCATTTTTTTTTATTTGCATGGCCCTGTTTGCTGCATGGTTGATTTTATATATATATATATATATATATATATATGCGTATGTATATATGTATAAATATATATATATATATGTATATATATATGTATAGTACAATTCATTTGCTCGCTAGCTATAGCTACGACTTCGACGCCTGCGTTACGTCAGAAGAGGAAGGACAGACGTTACGAATTGTCGATCCGTCGTAGTAGAATTCACCATCGGGATTAAGGACTTCTTCGTTGGTGAACCCCATCAGTTGTTCTTGAACAGCTGTGATAAAATCCTTGTGTGGGAGTTTTTCCCTCATGTGAATACGCTATCATTCGAAAAATAATGGCATATCAATATATGAAATTAATAAACAACTTAACAAATCGATACGCAATGAAATTTTGAATGGTTTATGTATACGTACATCGAGCTCTCGTGTGGTGTATATTTGGTTTGATAGGCAGTGGGCATACTCGCATACGTAGTAGCCGCATAAGTTAGTTCCCTTGTCCTGTTTTGCACACTACATGAGAAACGACGAGAGATTTAATATACTCTTTATATTAACTGTAACCAGAGATTCAATTCACTATAATTTTGGATCATGCATGTACTCACTGGAAAATGAAACCTCCGTCCAAGTTTTTCTTTCCAAGTCCCGCGGACCAATTGACGGAACCGATCCCAAGTCCTACATGTGCAGTTGCAAGCTATGATTAATTAAATATTACCCGAGATCAACATAATAGCAACAGAGTCCCGCGACTTTGGAATAGATGGCATTATATTACCTGTCTATCAGTTGGAAGACCTTGTCAAAAACCTTCTCCTCTTTATTCATTGAGTCGTACACAGTGACTCTGCATGCGTCCAAGTCGAAAAAGAACAGGACCCAGTGGAATCTGGAATATGCGTGAGATGAGATAAATATCAGAATGTACATGTTATATGTATGGGAATGAAATTTGTTCGAACGACAATAAAAACTCACTCTGTGTTGTATGACAATAGTATGAACGTCTTGAAATGCTGCTGCGTTAGGAGATGGACGAGATTGTCCTCTGTGTCTTTCTCGTACTTGTCGAGCATTTCGGTGTTGATTTTCCGAGGGTCGATGAACCCAGTATCATAAACCCCCCGCCGTCGGGCCCTTTGAATCTCCATTCTACAACAATGAAAGGAAATTATTATTGCTTACATATATGCCAGGAGCTAATTATTGAACGAAACAAATCGAACTCAAAGATACTTACAAAATCCATGCGCTCAGAAGAGAGACGTCGAGGGCGTCCCGATGGTACAGATCGAAGACATCCTTGAAATGGATCCATAGAACATCTTCTCCTTGCAAGAAGTCGGGGTTTCTGATCCTCGCTCCGAACATCTCTCTACCATTGGCGCTCATTTCCATGTACCGTTCATGGAATTTGTACATTTGTGTCGGTAGGGACTGCAGCTGCTCAGGCCTGACAAGCGGTTTACCGAGTTCAAACTTGTATGCCACTTCCGCCTTTGGGATTGGTGCGCCTCCAACCAACTGAGCCATGGTTAGACCGGTGTCCGAAATGAAATCCGTTATGCCAAAGTCTTCGCCGGTCACCAACGGCTCGACCACTTGGTGTGGTTGTTCTCCAAGCTGAGGAACTGGTTTGGACTTCTTGTAATAGGCTTTCCTAAGTGTTCGGTCATAGTCTGATAGCTTTAAGGCCTCCTTGCTTGCGGTGGACATTCCCTTGAAGAAATTCTTCACGCTCGGGTCAATAGGTATCTTCTTTTCAGGACTCCGAGGCTTGAGTTGCCTCTTCACTTCTCCTGCCACATAAGCGTCAAGCTCCTCTTGACTGCAACCGTACGGCGGCTCCTTGTTTTTGGTGGTGTCAACTTTGGCCTTCTTCGTTGCCCTTGTGCTGGCAGGAGGTGGAGCTTGGCGAGACCTTGTCTTGGGAGGTGCAGGCGGACACGGTGGAGGAGGAGGCGGAGGAGCCGGAGGAGATGGTGCAGGAGGAGGTGGCAGAGGAGCCGGAGGAGATGGTGCAGGAGGAGACGGCGGAGCCGGAGGAGATGGTGCACGAGATGCCGCTTGTCGCCCAGGGAGGATGATGTACCGCTTGCGCCATAGTATAATGGCGTGGCTTGTGTCTCGTAGATGCGTCTCACCGTCTCCTCCTAGGTAGTCCAACTCGAGGTCCTCGTACACGGCTTCCACCAGCTCAACTTCGACCCTCGAGTATCCTGCTGGAATCGGCCTGCAGTGGTAAGTCCCTGAAATTTCCGTTGGGATGGCCATTCCCGACGCCACCTTCATGTGATGAGAGGTTATCTATTAGTAATCAACCTAAGCAGCAACTTGCGGAACGTACGAGTCAAAAATCATATATTACATCGAGCATACCTTGATTGATAAGTTCTTGAAGGGAATATGCAGCTCACATGGTGTCCGATGCATGATCTCATCAACGGGGCAGGTGGTTTCGTCCTGGGTTTGCATGGTGTTCATGCTATGTGATACTACCTGCCCCGTTGAGGCGCAGCTGCTACGATTGCCTGATGGGCTGACCATTGGAGGAGGTATGTACGGCTGGGGATCGTGTGACCGATGTGCTGCCATGCGTTCATCCAATTTCCGGGCCACCTCCTCTTGCATGCTGAGCTCGTAGCTCGATACCCTGTACTCAAGATCTACAATCTTCGCCTCGGTATCTCTCTTGCTCCTCATCCAACTCCTGTACGTGTGGATGTCCTCCTTGAATTCCATCTTCCAGGGAATCACGCCTTTCCCTCGTGTTCGTCCTGGATGCTCGGGAGTCTGTAGGGCGAGTGACAGTTCGTCCTTCTCTCTGTCGGGTCGGTACGTGCCCTGAGAAGAGGCTTCCACTGCGTCTATTAGTCGATTCGTAGCCTCGCGTATCAGATCGCTGAAGACCAAGGAGCCATCAACTGGGTTGAGCGTTCCACCATGAGTATAGTACCAGAACTTCGATCGATCAGGCCATTTAGCGGTGGCCGGTTCGATACCCCTCTCAAGCAAGCTTGCCTCTATCTCCTCCCACTTCGGCATCGCGACGCTATAGCCGCCTGACCCCAAGTGGTGATGGTACTTCTTCTTGGCGGCATTTTCTTTGTTTCTTTCCATCATCGCCTGCCCTTGTTGACTTGTCTTGTAAGCAACGAACTCGTCCCAGTGATCCCTTAGCTTCGGGAATACGTCGAAGTTCGGTGTCTGCCCCTTCAGGATGTATTTCTGGTACAGATCTCCCTTGAAGGTCTGGAACTGTTCTGCCATTTTCTTAAGAGTCCACTGTTTCACTATGTTCTCTATACCCGCAGGGAGCGTGAACGTCTCGAGCATTGTGGTCCACAGCATCTCTTTCTCTGATTCCAGGACAAAGCTGTCATCACCCCCGCGTGCCCTTGTTCTGCGCCAGTACACCTTGCTGACAGGCACGTTATCCCTCACAACCCAACCGCTGTGGCGTACAAAATTCTTGGCTGCTTGTGCCGGGGCACTAGGTCGGCCGTCTGTGTCCACCTCAGTTATGATGTGCCGACCCTCTATCTTCTTCGCGGCACCTCGTTGTCCGCGTGCCCTCTTCTGTCTAGCGGAGGGATGACTTCCACTAGCCTCCTCTCGTTCCCCTCCGCATCCCTCTCCACGTTCCCCTCCTCGTTCCCCTCTGCATCCCTCTCCATGTTCCCCTCCTCGTTCAAGTACTGGTTTGGATCCTCGTTCCCCTCTTCTTCATTCCAGTACTGGCTGCTTCCCGATGCGATTGTATCGTACAATATCTGTTCCTCATCGTGATCAGCCATCTGTTCATAGAAGAAATATTTGCTAAGCGTAATATTAACACTCTACTAATCTTGTATTAAAACTCAAATAATCATATATGCTAAGTCTAAGTGTCATGTATTTGTACGGTAGATAATCATATATGCTAAGTCTAATTAAGTTTCGAATACTACATCTCTAATAATCTTATATTAAATCTCTAACAATCAAATATGTTTCGAATATTACATCTCTAATAATCTTATATTAAATCTCTAACAATCAAATATGTTTCGAATATTACATCTCTAATAATCTTATATTAAATCTCTAACACTCACATATGCTAAGTCTAATTAAGTTTCGTATATTAAACCTCTAATAATCTTATATTAAATCTCTAACTATCTCTAACACTCAAATATGCTAAATCTAAGTGTCGTGTATTTGTACGGTAGATAATCATATATGCTAAGTCTAATTAAGTTTCGAATATTACATCTCTAATAATCTTATATTAAATCTCTAACACTCACATATGCTAAGTCTAATTAAGTTTCGTATATTTAACCTCTAATAATCTTATATTAAATCTCTAACTATCTCTAACACTCAAATATGCTAAGTCTAATAATCTAATAATCTCTAACACTCACATATGCTAACTCTAATAATCTAATAATCTTATATTAGAAATCTAACAATCTTATATTATATCTCTAACAATTACATCTTTACATCACTTGCCTGCGCGAATTCCTTCGAGGGCTAGCTACCACTTCGGCTTGAGGGACGACGACGACGACGTCTTCTTTGCAACATGCAAAAAAATGTATTAGTCTAAATGCAAAGCAAAATATAATGTATTTCACGTTTTCAAGTATATATAATCATATATATATGCTAAGTTCAACAATAGTTTAATTATCTCGTTCGTACACATTTTGCTCGCGTTCGTTCTCACACTTTTAGTTCAAGTGCATTCACGTTCATTAGCGTTTCAATCACGTTCGTTCGCGTTTCATTCACGTTCGTTCGCGTTCGTTCACTAACACTCACGTTCGTTCACGTTTCAGTCACGTTCGTTCGCGTTCGTTTACGTTCGTTCACGTTTCGTTCGCGTTCATTCACGTTTCTTTAACGTTTCGTTCGCGTTCGTTCATGTTCGTTCGCGTTTGTTAAGCGTTCGTTCACCTTCGTTCGCGTTCGTTCACTAACACTCACGTTCGTTCACGTTTCATTCACGTTCGTTCGCGTTCGTTCACGTTCGTTCACGTTTCGTTCGCGTTCGTTCACGTTTCTTTAACGTTTCGTTCGCGTTCGTTCACGTTCGTTCGCGTTCGTTAAGCGTTCATTCGCGTTCGTTCGCGTTTGGTCACGTTCGTTAAGCGTTCGTTCGCGGCGGTGGTGTCTCACGGCGGTGGGGGCGCGGTCCGGCGCCGTGGGCCGGCCCGGCAGCGTGGGGGCGGCGGCGACGTGGCGGCGGCGGCATCGTCTCGCGGTGGCGGCGTCTCGCGGCGTTGGGGGCGCGGTCCGGCGCCGTGGGCCGGCCCGGCGGCGTGGGGGCGCGGCGGCGGCGTGGCAGCGGCGGCGTCGTCTCGCGGCGGCGGCGTCTCGCGGCGATGGGGGCGCGGTCCGGCGGCGTGGGGGCCCGGCGGCGTTGGGGCGTGGCGGCATCGGGCCACGGCGGCGGCATGGGGGCCCGGTGGCGTGGGGGCGCGGCGGCGGCATGCCGCGGCGGCGGCGTAACGTAGCGGCCCGGCGGCGTACGTTGGCATCGGCGTCGTCGGCGTTCGTCGGCGAAAGAGAGAGAGACAGAGAGCTACATCGAGAGAGAGAGAGGGCGGGGGCTCTCACCCAAGAGACGCGGCGGCGGCGTCTGCGGCGGAGGCGGCGAGGACCGCCAGGCGACGGTGAGAGACGACGGCGGCGTCGGCGCGGGGTTGCCCTAGGCAGTGGCGGCGAAGGAGAAGCCGATGCTCGATCTCGATGGAAAAACGTCTAAGTGTTGGTGGAGAAGACGAGGGCGCACCGGGAATATATATACCCCGGGATCTTTACTCCCGGTTGGTGAGAAGAACCGGGAGTAAAGATATCTTTACTCCCGGTTCGTAACAACAACCGGGATTAAAGATCAGAAGAACCGGGAGTAAAGATATTTTCCCGCTATTTCCAAATTCTTTTTAAACCCGGTTAGGGTTAAGAACCGGGACTAAAGTTAATAGCACTGAATGTTGAATTTCGTTGCATATATGTTTCTAAAATAGTAAATAATGCATTAAAAATTCTAATTAACATATGTAAATCCCACATGCATGATTTAAAACTTTTAAAAATTCTAATAGTCATATATAATTAGCATATGCATGATATTAAATTGTTAAAAATTGTAACTAACATATGTAAATCCCACATGCATGATTTAAAACTTTTAAAAATTCTAATAATCATATATAATTAGCATATGCATGATATTAAATTGTTAAAAATTGTAACTAACATATGTAAATCCCACATGCATGATTTAAAACTTTTAAAAATTCTAATAATCGTATATAATTAGTATATGCATGATATTAAATTGTTAAAAATTGTAATTAATCATATATAACTAGCATATTCAATACATCCAAAATAGTTTACAACAATTACGGCAATAGATCGGCGGTGACGGTTGTCCGCACGTACTTTCTCCTCACTATTGTTCCTTCCTTGTGATCGCTACGTGAGTAAGGGGTGTCTTCATTTGATAAGAGGATGCTAGGGTCAACCGTCACCGTGAAAGGGGGTTGCCCATCAAACTGATCGTAATTCTCGTCAGTCTTGTCCTCTACTCCGACGATTTTTCTTTTGCCTGGGAGAACCACGTGGCGCTTCGGCTCGTCAGGCCCTTTGCCCTTCTTTCCTTTGCTAGACATGTCCTTCACGTAAAAAACTTGCGTTACATCATTGGCAAGGACAAAAGGTTTGTCTGAGTATCCAACCTTGTTAAGGTCAACCGTTGTCATCCCACTGTCATCAATCGTTATGCCTCCACCAGTCAACCTAACCCATTGGCACTGGAACAGAGGGACCTTGAGAGGTCCATAGTCAAGTTCCCATATCTCCTCGATGGCACCGTAATACGTGCCAGTTGTACCATCGTGTCCCATGGCATCGATACGAACAGCACTGTTCTGGTTCGTGCTCTTCATGTCTTGGGCTCTTGTGTAGAATGTGTACCCATTGATCTCATATCCCTGGAATGTCGTGATCGAGCCAGATGGACCCCTCGCCAGGAAGGCTAGTTGCTGGTTAATCGTCTCGTTACCCATGAGATGTTGTCGCAGCCATGCGGGGAAAGTATCAATGTGATGCCGTGTAATCCATGCATCGGACTTACCGATGTTTCTGGCGCGAACTAGAGCCAAGTGCTCCTCGATGTAAGGAGTCACCAATGAAGATTGTTGTAAAACCGTGAAATGGGCTTTACGGAATAAATTGTTGTCTACCGTCATTATTGCTTTCCTTCCGAGAGTCCCCTTTCCTCGTAGTCTCCCTTCATGGCGTGATTCAGGTACCCCGATTGGACGAAGGTCTTCAATAAATTTTACGCAGAATTCAATGACCTCCTCTGTTCCATACTCCTTGGCGACGCTTGCCTCTGGATGAGCACGGTTACGAACATACTTCTTCAGAACGCCCATGTACCTCTCGAAAGGAAACATGTTGTGTAGGAACACAGGCCCGAGAATACCGATCTCTTTCACTAGGTGACAAAGCAGATGCATCATTATATTAAAAAATGAAGGTGGAAATATTAACTCAAAGCTGACAAGACATTGCACCACATCATTCTGAAGGGCTTCTAACCTATCCGGATCGATGACCTTCTGCGAAATTGCGTTCATGAAAGAACATAGCTTTGTTATTGTTGCCCGGACATTGTCTGGGAGGATACCCATTATTATAACTGGTAGCAGCTGTGTCATCAACACGTGACAGTCATGAGATTTTAGGTTTGTGAACTTCTTCTCCTTCGTGCTTATTATTCGCTTTATATTCGTGGAGTATCCAGACGGTACCTTGATGCTCTCCAAGCATTGAAACATACTTTCCTTCTCTGCCTTGCTAAGAGTGTAGCTGGCTGGACTCAAGTAATGGCTGCCTTTCTCCTGTGGTTCCGGGTGAAGGTCGCCGCGTTGTTCCATATGCTTCAGATCATTACGTGCTTCCAGTGTATCTTTCGACTTTCCATATACACCTAGGAAGCCAAGAAGGTTTACACAAAGGTTCTTAGTGAGGTGCATCACGTCGATTGCGTGGCGGACGTCCAAGAATTCCCAATAGGGTAACTCCCAAAATATGGAGTTTTTTTTTCCACATCGCCGCGTGACCATCTTCGCTCTCTATAGGCTGGCTGCCAGGCCCCTTTCCAAACACTACTTTAAGATCTTTAACCATAGCAAACACCGTTTTCCCGCTGCGATGTTTAGGCTTCGTACGGTGGTCCGCCGTATGTTCAAAGTGCTTGCCTTTTTTTCCGTACCGGGTGGTTTGCTGCAAGGAATCGACGATGACCCATGTACACAACCTTCCTACAGTGCTTAAGATACGTACTTTCTGTTTCATCCATACAGTGAGTGCAAGCCTTGTACCCCTTGTTGGACTGCCCGGATAGGTTGCTAAGTGCAGGCCAATCGTTGATGGTTACGAACAGCAGCGCTCGTAGGTTAAACTCCTCCTGTTTGTCCTCGTCCCACACGGAGACACCTTCCTTCTTCCACAACAGTTTAAGATCTTCGACCAGTGGTCTTAGGAACACATCGATGTCGTTACCAGGTTGCTTGGGGCCTTAAATAATAATCGGCATCATTATGTACTTCCTCTTCATGCATAGCCAAGGGGGGAGGTTGTAGATACATATCGTAACGGGCCAAGTGCTATGGCCGCTGCTCATCTCTCCAAAAGGATTCATGCCATCCGTACTTAAACCAAACCGTATGTTTCGTGCGTCCTTTCCAAAGTCTTTAAATTTTCTGTCGATGTTTCGCCACTGCGAACCATCTGCGGGGTGTCTCAGCATCCCGTCCTGTTGACGTTCTTCAGCGTGCCAACGCATCATTCTAGCATTCCCCTTGTTCCTGAACAAACGCATTAGCCGTGGTATTATAGGGAAATACCACATCACCTTAGAAGGAATTCTCTTCTTCGTTAGCTGCCCGTCAACCTCACTTGGATCATCTCGTCTAATATTGTATCGTAGTGCTTTACAAACAGGGCATACTTCTAGGTTCTCGTACTCCTCACCGTGATATAGGATACAATCATTCGGACATGCGTGAATCTTCTGAACTTCCAGTTCTAGAGGGCAGACTATCTTCTTAGCCTCGTAAGTTGTCTCGGGCAATTTGTTTCCCTCCGGAAGAATGTTCTTGATGAGTTTCAATAAATCGCCAAATGCCTTGTCACTAACACCATTTTTTGCCTTCCATTGCAAGAACTCCAGAGTGGTATCCAACTTTTTGTGCCCCTGCTCGCAACCTGGGTACAACGATGTTCTGTGGTCCTCTAACATCTTGTCCAATTTATGGGCCCCCTTTTCACTTTCGCAGTCCTCCTTGGCATCCTGCAACATCTGACCAAGATCATCCGCAACGTCTTTATAATCAGCATCTATGTCCTCCTCGCCCGTTTGATTTCCTTCAAATCCAGCGTACTGAGCAAAGTCTGGAATATTTATTATTTTTTAAGTTTTAAATTCTTTTAATTTTCAATTTAGTTTGTTTTCTTTTATTTAAGATTAACTTTCACTATATTTTCCTACTCAACTATTTTATAAAACCTTATTTAGCAAATAAACAAAATTTCTATATATTCTTTCTTTTCCCACACAAATTCTCTCTCATCAACTTACAACAAAATTTCGGAGACAAAAAAGTGTGCAAAACATAGCTCCAAATGTAATATGACAAAAAAAACATTGGAGGATGAAGTTGCTAACCTTTTAGGCACCTCCGATTTGTATATAATCACCAAAGTAAATTCACTATAAATTTTGGCATGACCTCCCCTCTTTTTTGAAGAAATTTTGAAGCTTGCTCGGGCTGGAGGAGGAAGAAGACATATATAAAGGGGTGGGACTTTAGTCCCGATTGGTGTTACCAGCCGGTACTAAAGATCACCGGGATCTTTAGTCCCGGTTGGTAACCCGGGGGGGCCCTGACAGCATTTGAACCGGGACTAAAGATCATCTTTACTCTAATATGCCCGTTACCCTTTTTAACCGGGACTAAAGATCATCTTTAGTTCCGGTTTTTGTTGCAACCGGGACTATCGTGGAATTCGGCCGACCGATGAAAGATGGTTTCTCCACCAGTGCAAGGTTGGACTAGTCGATCGATTTAATTCTGAAGAAAAACAGTCAGTGATGTGCATGCATGGATGCAATGTGATCACTGCTTACGTACATAAATAACGCTGCGCCTAGTTGAATCTCATCTAGGTGTTGAAATATATACGAGGAAATGTTCTTGGAGTTGGAAATTTTTTTAACGAAAATTGGCAGCTGTTTTTTGGCCGCCAAAGAAATCACTTGGCCATATCAAAAAAATTGTGGATTCTTGTAGTGTTTGGTAAGACACACTAGACGGTTTGATCTACAAAATTACAACTTGAAAGGGAAAAAAAAACAATCCAACACATACTAATTAATTAACAACTCTTGAGCATACATCCAAAGACAGACTAACACCAAAACTGACCGACGCTGTGTGTGACCGGGCGCAGTGTGAAAAATCTTTGTTAAAAACCAAACCGCCCCACCTCTCCCACCCTACAACCCCTGCCCTCTCAAAATTTACCGACCTATATAAAACTAGATAGAGAAAACTAGACAATATACAACTATTATTTTGTACCCCTCCATAAAAGAAAATCAAACACAAATATGTTCAGATTTAAACCCAGGGTTTAATTTTTTTCTTGGACGGAGTAGTAGTCTTTTATATATATTTCATTGCAATGCACAGATATAACATTAGTCAACTAAAAACAAGAGTGAGAATAAGTCAAATTCTAACGAGTTGTTGGAGTCAATATCTGAACCATCCGGTCATTGATCTTATATATGTATAAAATCCTTCTAATTAACAATGTGTGATATATGACTATTGTAATTAATGTACCACGCGTCAAGCCACATCATGTATTGTTAAATTGTTATTGACCTGATATATGGAATACATGCATGCATGAAATAGCTAGAGGTTCCAGCAATTAAAGTCTTTGTGATTGACATTTGACAAGCTATAGAAGACCCCCAAAACCCGGTTTTCTCTCTCTAGCTAGCTTGTCTAGTTTTCTGGTGGATCACTAAAGTTCCTCTAAATGATGGGCACGGCTTGTCCATGAAATTAATCCAAGAAAGCCAAAAGGATTATTTTTTTTGTGCAAAGTTTAATTTAAGCCAGTAAGGCTCAAAAATGAAAAAATTCTAAATTGGTTGGTGTTCATCTAATTACGAGGGTTAGTTTGCCTCGACAAATAAGATAATTGATTATGGTAAATTGTTCACTCATGTATAACCAATTTGAGGTTTTTTCTAGCCCTTGAGAAGCTGTACAAATATCAACCGCTACAAAACGTGTGTACCAAATTAACTAGGAGTAGCTACTACCTTCGTTCCAAAATAATATAAATTTATAGCCAAAAGCTGTTATATTGTAGAACGGAAGTAATGTTAGCTCTTATCTTGAGCACGCATATGCTGATCGATATCACAATTGCTGAAACAAATAGTAGTGGCGGAAGGCCTGTGCCTGGAAGCATAATTGAGATCGATGGATGTAGAGATAGATCTATGAAAGCTACCGATCGAACAAAGAGAACAAAAAAAGTTTAGCAGCAGCTAGCATTGCATGGAGCCAACCGACCATATATTCATACATGCGATGATCAATCATGCCAAGATGCCAACCGAAATAAAGCGCTACACAACACAACACAAATCGACCTATATATACAGCACAAAACAAAACACACACACACACACAGATTTTCTTGATAATGTATGTACATGATCGATCCAGCCAGTGATCAGGAAGATATATGGCAATGTTGAATTGTGTGCCTAGCTCTCTCTTTCTTTCTCTTATCTCCTTCTTGTCCCTTCTTTCCCTGTACCATCACGCACAAACAGCAAAAGGAGAGAGAAGATAGAGAGAGAGAGAGAGAATTGTGAGTGAGTGCAAAATTGCATTGCCATGACATGATGATGCTTGGAGACCTTGGCCCTTTGTTGATGGGGCTAGGGTTTGTTTGTGCTAAAGTGCCGCATGCGCCAATTAATTGCAATGCTTGTTGTTGTTGCACTGCTCTCTCTCTCTCTCTAGCTTTGCACATTGTGTCAATGCATGTGACACTACAGTCCATGTGACCAAGTGATAGAAGGAGAGAAAGGCCAAGGCAACAAGGGCACTAGCAGCTCTAGCTAGAGTGGTAGATGGAGCAGCACACATGAACCTCCACCTCTTACTTGCACCCTTTCCTTTCTTCCCTGTTTCATGGGACCCTCCAATATTCATGTGCCCACCATCTTTGATCCTTAGCCTCCCATCGCACACAAGAAAAGGAAAAGCTGTGGATCGAGGGTGAAGTTTTGGCAAACATCAACTTATGGCGAAAGATTTGCAAAACAGTAGTATTGTACCGAATAGTAGGTAGCTACTCTGTCTGCTCACAAATATTTGATGTTCATGACAAGATTTAATCGAAAATTTTAAAACTTTGGCCATTAATTTTATATTGGATAAGTTTATAATATTACGATAGTATTTTTTTAGACAAATCTAATTAAGCATTCCTTTTAGTTTATTTGTTTATAGACTAAATATTTGAGAAAATATTAGCAGTTAAATTTTCACGTATTTAATTTGATGGAACCTTGTCCTAAATATCAAATATTTATGACCAGATAGAAATACACTATTTCTCCATTACAGTACTTTGTTAAACAGTACTTTTGTACGATTGGACCATGCTATTGTTTGATCCAACTGTGGTTAGTATCACTGCTAAAGTTGCAATCACACTGACAACCACTGTTAACCTTAACTGGTCGTTTGATTGAGTTATATGCTAGCTATCACTTCAAAAATTGATGTCTGAGAGCTGGTTGATATGAGCTCTTGGAATGGAAATTAATTGCTTGGTGGAAAAGCAAGGTTTTTATGTGAAAATATTAGGAGAAGAATTAATTTAAATTAATAGTGAATAATTAATTTAGACCACAACAATAAAAATGTTATCTTCAAAAAACAACCGCTGTCCTTATTGAACTTTCTGTCCAAAAACCAAAACGTACCTTTTCAACCTTGTCAATTTTTCAACATCTCTATCTCTCTAGCTTACTTGCCTGACGAAGCAAGGTCCCAAAAGTCCTTCTAAATTATTTAATAATGTTTTTTTTAGAAGAGCTTAGGTAAAATATGTGAACCCCAATTCAAAATGGTGCTATACATATGTATATTACTGATTGGATGATGAAGTAGCATGCATATCAAATAAACCTAGCTAAGAGATATGCTAAGCCACACCTATGTAACTAATAATTTAACATTGTCATGTCGTATGAAAGAACCAAGCATATATGTGATCGGGTTAATGCATGATCGAAGTCGACATGCCAAAGTTTATTTTCATTGTGAGGACAGTGATTATTCATTCCATATAGACCCAATATGAACACACATGGTTATGTGGTTACTCTCAAAGGGATCCATATCATTGGACCTGTGGCTATATCTTTTCCCTGTCAATTTTGAGCTCCAAAGCCTAATCTTGGTCTGAAATGTCGTATTCTTTGATGTTGACTAGATCTATGTAGCAAGATGTACATATAGCCTTTCTTTTACTGCACAAATTTCAGCATATATAGTGAAGATGGTGATATGCCACCATGCGTTCTGGTGATCCTCAAGCATATGTATCAGTAATGTTTGTTAGGTTTACTAAAAAAAATATATATATATACTCATAGTACTTCAGCATTATATTTTCCCCTTATATCAAAGGCGGTATAGTCCTAGCATCATCTCAATTTATTTAATATTGATATCTAGTCCCTCCGTTTCAGGTTATAAGACGTTTTGACTTTGATCAAAGTTAAAATGTTTTAAGTTTGACTAAGTTTATAGACAACTATAGTAATATTTATAATACTAAATTAGTTTCATGAAATCAATAATTGAAAATATTTTCATCATAAATTTATCTTGGGTTGAAAATATTATTTTTCTACAAACTTGGTCAAACTTAAAACAATTTGACTTTTACCAAAAACGTCTTATAACCTGAAACGGAAGAAGTAGCTAGCAAATAGAAGTAATAGTGTTATCTCACAAACTACACCATATTGTGTTCTCTAACAGAAAAGAAATTATGTGTAGAAATTAATAACTTAAGC
Organism: Oryza meridionalis; assembly: GCA_000338895.3. Lineage (NCBI taxonomy): Eukaryota > Viridiplantae > Streptophyta > Magnoliopsida > Poales > Poaceae > Oryza > Oryza meridionalis. The sequence goes on along the minus strand of CM002530.2, from coordinate 3,021,301 downwards.
GCACATACAAACCTAGCTTGTCATAACCTTGATTCCACACAATATTGAACACACATTTGTTGAAAGCAGATTTTTAAAGCATTGAAATACATGGAAATGGATTGCGATGCTTTCTTTCTCAAATGTGTATGTGGGGTCTGACATACACAAGTTGTGGGAATCCACTTCCCATCTAACATATATATCTTAACTACTGTCAACTCTCCAATGATCAAAATGGAGATGAACCTGGATTGGAGAAAATTAATAAGGCATGAACTAAAATCTATGTACACATCATTTCAGGTGCAATTCAGTGGCAGTGGACTTAATAATTTGAGGCAATTGAGGAGGATGGATGAGTGCCAGGCACTGGCCTTCTGAGTGGACATATCACTGGTGGAGAAATCATCTTTGGTCGGTTTGGCGAAATCCACAGTAGTTCCGGTTCCAAAAAGAACTGGGACTAAAGATTGTTTTTAGTCCCAGTTATAAAAATTTTGATCTTTAGTCCCGGTTGGTGTTACCAACCGGGACTAAAGATGTTCTTTAGTCCCGGTTCATCCCTTGTCAGATGTATGTCAGGGGGCCGAGGATCTTTAGTCCCGGTTGGTGTCAATAACCGGGACTAAAGATCACCACTTTAGTCACGGTTGGTATTACCAACCGGGACTAAAGATAGGGACTAAAATTAAACACGTAGTATATAATCCCTGTCACTTATCCTCTCCTCCACACTTATCCCCTCTCCTCAGATCTAACTCTCTTCCTCATCCCCTCTCCTCCAACTCCTCCCCTTCCTCCTCTCCTCCCCTTCTCCCCTTCCTCCTCCCCCCTCCTCCCCTTCCCATCCGGCCGGCCGGCGGGCGGCGGGGTGGCGCCCGGCGGAGGCCAGCAGGGCCGGCGGTGGGGCGAAGTCTGGCGGGGCCGCGGCGGCGCGCGCGGCAGCGGGCGGCGGCGGCCGGAGCGGGCGGAGGGGCCGCGGCCGGCGGGTCCGCGCCCGGCGGCCGGCGGCCGGCGGGGCCGCGCTCGGCGGTCGTGGCGAGTGGCGGCAGCAGCGGCATTGGTTTTTTTTTGAATTTGTGATGATTCACTGAGATGTATTTGACTGAGAAGTTACAAATTTGTGATTCATTGTTTGGATCTGTGATATATTTGAGTAATTTCTTAGGATATTGTGATGTATTTGATTTGTGTGTATAAGTAACTTTATGATTTGTGATATGGATTTGGTGATGTGAATTTGGGATGTTATTTTGATTTGGGGATTTGCCTACTTGATTCGGGAGAAAATAAAAAGGGAAAAAGAAAAAGAAAAGGGGACCATGTGGTATTGCCGCTATTGTCTCTTTAGTCCCGGTTGGTAACATCAATCGGGACTAAAGATCCTCTCTCTTTAGTCCCGGTTGGTTGGTACCAACCGAGACTAAAGATGTATCTTTAGTCCCGGTTATTTCAACCGGGATATCTTTAGTCCCGGATCCTTACTCCCGGTTAGAAAATCGGGACTAAAGAGGGGTTCCCAACCGGGAGTAAAGATGATTTCTCCACCAGTGTATAACCCCAATATGAGAGGGGTCAATGGCAACACTCAACACTTGAACAGGCAGAAGATGAGGTTTCCCTGCATTTCCACCCATTATTCTCCCTGTTTGTTTCATTGGTGCATCAGTGATTATTATTCAGTGGCAACACAGTCACTTGATCATGCATACATACATGTTTATATATCATCTCTCTCTCTCTCTGTGTGTGTGTGTGTGTAATTGCACCAAACAATTAATTAAGTTGCACACACACACTGTTGATTGATCCATTGCCATTGTTAGGCACAGCCGCCAAGCATGCATGCTGGCCTAATTTTGATCTGATATGATAAATCTTTTCGTCTGTACTTGAAGGGAACATCAGTGTGTAGATGCTGCTGCATGCTGATAAGCTTTATTTAGGTTTCATGTAGAAGTATCAAACACAATAGAATATGCACGCTTTAGCTCACCTTTGTTGCTGAGGGCCTAACTTTCTGTGTCAGAACAGACAAGGTATCTTTGCCAAACAGAAGGACTACTGCTTCTCTGTCTCATCTTTTCAATTGGTTATTTCATGTCAACAATAGATTGACCTCATTAATTAAACAAACAAGATACATTGATCAAAGTTGATCATGCATGCATATGCATATATATGTACTCCTAGTTGATAGTCTCTCTTATATATATACTGGAACTGGAGTACTAGTATACATTGACGAACTGCCGGCCTGCCTGTATTAATTTAATTCAGCCTCATGTTTGATCTAATCTCTAGCTATTTCAACTGTTGAATTATCTCTGCATGTGATCCAAGAAATCTTGGCCTAACCGTGATGTCAGCACAAAGTTGTATGTTTACTCTCTCAGCAAAGCCAGTCAATTAAATTACCAATGCTTAATTTTCATATTGCACTAAAGTACTAGCATCCATATTTATATTAAAAGGCTGGGCTGTTGCAAGAAGCTGAACTCTTCATAGATTGCAGAGTACAATAGTTATACTACTGCTTGTAATTAACCTGAAGGAAAATAATAATATTATCGAGAGGCAAGTTGGGTACAGGAACCATGTGAGATCAGGTGACCAACCTTACAAGTGATGCATCTCTTGACAGAGGCATGTGAATTTAGACGGTTGGTTGTGTACTCCATTGTTGCCATCCAACAATTAAATTAAAGTATAAATTGCTTGCTTAATTCGCAGGGGCACAGAAATATATAGAGCCAAAAAGGGTCCAATTTCCAAGCTGTACTAGCGAATATATTTCAGTACTAGAGAGAGAGAGAGAGAGAGAGAGATGATCACAAGATTCTGAATTTTTCTCTAGAGATCTGTTGCCTTAATTATTGCCTGATGCTACAGATCACACTCTGAATAATTGGATAATTGTTCGCCCTTAACACCACTCTGCTAGTAGTAGTACATGTTGTGATTTGGACTGGGTTCGATGTGATGTGAAATTTGGCTGGCTCTTTGTGTTGCTAGTAGCCTAGTGAGATGGAGGTTAATCAAGACGACACGACATTAAACCTAAGCGAGAGCTAGTATATGTGGGCTTGAAATGACAGGTAATGGCCTTATTTGCCAGAGTTATTTGACTAGTAGTGGCACTAACTAATATATTGTTTATTTTCCCTTGAATCATGGCTTCATGTCGCGATCAACGATCAATTTCTGACCCACTCGTGCATCAGTATTAATCCTGTTATTTTCTCTACGGCTGATAATAATTAATTAAGCTACGAAAAATAAACGAAACAACTGAAAATAACAGTACAACTTTTATATCCATGCCCTTAGCAATTTAAAAATCAAAGCTTGAAAACAAATCACGGTAAAACAAGCCAAAACTCAACTTAAAAATAAACTTTAAAATTCATAATTTTGTTTATGCTTAAGCTGAAGGCCAAATGATAGGGGTTGTTTTTGTGTTCAACTAGTTAATCCATATAGATCAACACGATGTTATATCGAAATATCTCCTATATGCTTGATTAGTAGTAATTAAGAAAGATACAACATTTCTCTCCATATGTTCATCATTTTAAGGTTTTTTTTTTTAAACTGATGGGAAACGGTTGAACAGTTGAAGACAAGATGCCAACTTTCCATTAGATACTTGACCTCAAAAGGTTGCTATTATTATATACTTAATAAATTACTTGTTAATATTGATCCACCCAGATTGATCCATGCTTTATTAGTCCCTAACTAAAAAGTGCTTAGCTTAATCCCTTTCGCGCTTTGCCTTTTTTTTCCCCTACCTCTCGATCACGAAAAGAACCCCGAGCGGAGGCGCCTTCAGCGAAAACCCGTAACCCCTATGGAGGACACGGAAACCGCCTCTACTCATCTACGCGTATTACACGCGCCGTCTGTGTCACTGACGGTGGGGCCCACCTACCTCTCTCCTCCACTCCCCCGCGTGCCACCTGCTCGGCGAAATGCGCCAGTGGTGGTCAATGCTACAGCGCGGTTTGACCCTTGCTCCGCCATAAAGGAGAGCCGAGCTGAGCTGAGCTGAGCTTCTTCTACCTCTCTCTCTCCCCTGCAGCGCCCACTCACTTCAGTCGCCGCCACCACCACCACCATCGTTTTGTGCATCCCGATTGCGCGGGCGACTAGTGCCACCACCCATGGCTGGGTGAGACTGTCCCCGCTTGCTGGGTGGTGGTGGCCTAGTGGGGTTGGGGGGGTGGGGGCGCTCGCCTTCTTGGCTGCTGCTCTCTGTGCGTGTGCGTCCATCCATGGCGCGCTGTTTCTTGGCGTAGAGGCGGTGCGCGTGTGTTTGCTCGTTTCTTGTTCGAGGTTGAGCTCGGTTGTTTCGGCAATGGCGGCATCCGTGGCGAGGGTGTTGCTCGCGGCGGTCTTCTTTGCCGCTGTCGCCGCCTCCGCCGCGGCGTCGTCGTCGTCGGCGGCGGTGGCGGCGCTGATGGAGTTCAAGACCAAGCTGGACGACGTGGACGGGCGCCTCTCGAGCTGGGACGCGGCGGGCGGCGGCGGCGGCCCGTGCGGGTGGCCCGGCATTGCCTGCTCCGCCGCGATGGAGGTGACCGCCGTGACGCTCCACGGCCTCAACCTCCACGGCGAGCTCTCCGCCGCCGTTTGCGCGCTCCCGCGCCTCGCCGTCCTCAACGTGTCCAAGAACGCGCTCGCCGGCGCGCTCCCGCCCGGGCTCGCCGCGTGCCGCGCCCTCGAGGTGCTTGACCTCAGCACCAACTCCCTCCACGGCAGCATCCCGCCGTCGCTCTGCTCCCTCCCGTCCCTCCGCCAGGTGTTCCTCAGCGAGAACTTCCTGTCCGGCGAGATCCCGGCGGCCATCGGCAACCTCACCGCCCTCGAGGAGCTCGAAATCTACAGCAACAACCTCACCGGCGGGATCCCGACCACCATCGCGGCGCTCCAGCGCCTCCGCATCATCCGCGCGGGGCTCAACGACCTCTCCGGCCCGATCCCCGTCGAGATCAGCGCGTGCGCCAGCCTCGCCGTGCTCGGCCTCGCCCAGAACAACCTCGCCGGCGAGCTCCCCGGCGAGCTCTCCCGCCTCAAGAACCTCACCACATTGATCCTCTGGCAGAACGCCCTCTCCGGCGAGATCCCGCCGGAGCTCGGCGACATCCCCAGCCTCGAGATGCTCGCCCTCAACGACAACGCCTTCACCGGCGGCGTCCCCAGGGAGCTCGGCGCGCTGCCATCCCTCGCCAAGCTCTACATTTACCGGAACCAGCTCGACGGCACCATCCCGAGGGAGCTCGGCGACCTCCAGAGCGCCGTCGAGATCGACCTCTCGGAGAACAAGCTCACCGGCGTCATCCCCGGCGAGCTCGGCCGGATTCCGACGCTCCGGCTGCTCTACCTCTTCGAGAACAGGTTGCAAGGAAGCATCCCACCGGAGCTCGGCGAGCTCACCGTCATCAGGAGGATTGATCTGTCCATCAACAACCTCACCGGCACAATTCCAATGGAGTTTCAGAACCTCACCGATTTGGAGTACCTGCAGCTGTTCGACAACCAAATCCATGGTGTCATCCCTCCTATGCTTGGTGCAGGCAGCAACCTTTCGGTGCTCGATTTGTCGGATAATCGGCTGACGGGGAGCATCCCTCCTCATCTTTGCAAGTTCCAGAAGCTCATCTTCTTGAGCCTCGGATCGAACCGCCTCATCGGCAACATCCCTCCGGGGGTGAAGGCTTGTAGGACATTGACACAGCTCCAATTGGGGGGGAACATGCTCACCGGGAGCCTCCCCGTCGAGCTTTCGCTGCTGCAGAACCTGTCGTCGCTTGACATGAACCGGAACCGGTTCTCGGGACCGATACCGCCCGACATCGGCAAGTTCAGGAGCATAGAGAGGCTGATTTTGTCGGAGAATTACTTTGTTGGGCAGATCCCTCCTGGCATTGGCAACCTCACCAAGCTTGTCGCCTTCAATATATCGTCCAACCAGCTCACCGGACCGATTCCTCGGGAGCTGGCGCGGTGTACGAAGCTCCAGAGGCTTGATCTGAGTAAGAACTCCCTCACTGGAGTCATTCCTCAGGAGCTTGGCACACTGGTGAACCTGGAGCAACTGAAGCTATCTGACAATAGTCTGAATGGAACCATCCCAAGCAGTTTCGGAGGCCTTTCTCGGCTCACCGAGCTGCAGATGGGAGGCAACCGTTTGTCCGGCCAATTGCCGGTCGAGCTTGGCCAGCTAACTGCGCTCCAGATTGCACTGAATGTCAGTTACAACATGCTATCCGGTGAGATCCCGACGCAGCTAGGGAACTTGCACATGCTGGAGTTCCTTTACTTGAACAACAATGAGCTAGAAGGTGAAGTCCCTTCCTCATTCGGAGAGCTCTCGAGTCTGCTGGAGTGCAACCTTTCTTACAACAATCTTGCCGGGCCGCTTCCCAGCACCACGCTGTTCCAGCACATGGACAGCAGCAATTTCCTGGGAAACAATGGCCTTTGTGGTATCAAAGGGAAATCATGTTCAGGATTATCAGGGTCAGCCTATGCAAGCAGGGAAGCAGCGGTGCAGAAGAAGCGGCTTCTCAGGGAGAAGATCATCAGCATTTCCTCCATTGTTATCGCGTTTGTCTCATTGGTGTTGATCGCAGTCGTTTGCTGGTCCTTGAAATCCAAGATACCTGATCTTGTATCGAGCGAAGAGCGCAAGACTGGGTTTTCGGGTCCTCACTACTTCCTGAAGGAACGGATAACCTTTCAGGAGCTTATGAAGGCGACCGACAGCTTCTCAGAGAGTGCCGTAATTGGAAGGGGTGCTTGTGGCACTGTCTATAAGGCTATCATGCCTGATGGGAGAAGAGTTGCAGTGAAGAAGCTGAAGTGCCAGGGAGAAGGTTCCAATGTCGATAGAAGCTTTCGAGCTGAGATAACCACACTCGGAAATGTCAGGCACCGGAACATTGTCAAGTTGTATGGTTTCTGCTCCAATCAGGACTGCAATCTTATCCTGTATGAGTACATGGCAAATGGTAGCCTTGGAGAGTTGCTTCATGGTAGCAAGGATGGGTGTCTACTGGACTGGGACACCCGTTATCGAATCGCTCTCGGGGCTGCGGAAGGTCTGAGGTATCTTCACAGTGACTGCAAACCGAAGGTGATTCACCGTGACATCAAATCGAACAACATATTGCTTGATGAAATGATGGAGGCTCATGTAGGGGACTTTGGCTTGGCAAAACTGATTGATATTTCCAACTCCAGAACAATGTCTGCTATTGCCGGTTCATATGGCTACATTGCACCAGGTTAGATATGCTACTGACTCACCATGTTAGGTTAAAAGTTCAGAATTATTTATACCATCAAGTCAAATAGTTTCATTTGGTCTTTATACCATACATAGTGGTACATTATAGTTTGTTTAGTTGTTTTAACTGCTAAAGCTCTAATTCCGTGATTCTTATGGTAATGCAGAGTATGCTTTTACCATGAAGGTGACTGAAAAATGTGACATTTATAGCTTTGGGGTAGTCTTGTTGGAACTAGTGACCGGGCAATCTCCGATTCAACCTCTTGAGCAAGGAGGAGATCTTGTCAATTTGGTGAGGCGGATGACAAACAGTTCGACACCAAATTCTGAAATTTTTGACAGCAGGCTGAATCTGAACTCAAGGAGGGTTCTGGAAGAAATTTCACTGGTTCTGAAGATTGCATTGTTCTGCACCAGCGAGTCGCCGCTAGATAGGCCTAGCATGCGTGAAGTAATATCAATGCTGATAGATGCCAGAGCCTCTGCTTATGATTCTTTCTCGTCTCCAGCATCGGAGGCGCCTATAGAAGATGATTCTTCTCTTAAACATTAGAGGTGAGATGAGAATTATTGAACAAGCAGCCTGTCATTGATCTTGCCTATGATTATTTTCATCCTATAGTTAACAATAGCATCAGGTAGCGGCTACATTGTTTTAGCGCAAAATACAATTATACTGTTATTTTTTTCAGTTCCAACAGATCAACCTTGTCAAGTAATTGGTTGTGCATGAAACTGAAACATTACTACAGAAAAATTGCATTTTGTCAGTCCATAGGCTCATAGGATGTCTTGTAAGAGCTACAAAATATATGCATCATCACCAAGTTTTCAGTCACTTATACCAGAAATAATTTTTGGCGCATTAATTTACTACCAGTTGGACAACATTATATGCTAACCAGTTGCTTGTTTTCTTGTTTGGCAGGCTAGTGTCTTCAATTCTTTTTTTACCAGCTGAGTATAAACTAGCAAGGGAGCATCCACAACTTAACAGAGATCATAGTTGAGGGACCTCTAGGTTATGTGTTATTGTTGTGCTCCAAGAAGCTGTGGATATAATCTAACCTCAGTTTGAACAAGAAATCTGTCGTTCTGACCAAGATTAACCATCGGTTAAAGGATCTGAAGTAGTCCAGTTAACTTCAGTGACTACCCTGCAGTGGAGGAAGATATTTCAGAGTTTGGAGTGTTCCCTTTATGAAGCACTCCAGATAGGCAGAGATAGGTTCAGTTCATCAGTCCACATAGATCTACTTTACTACCCTGATAAAGTTAGTAGCAACACACTGCATTGTACATACTTAAACAGACTATATATATTGAGCTCATAATAAATATAACAAATTAATCTACTGATTTTTTTTTCTTGCTCTGAATTTCTTGACTATAGTAATTTTTCCTGTCTTTGACCTTGCCAACTTACTGTAAAACAAAATAAATGGAAATAAATCACAGTACCTTGGAAAAATTATCATCTTTATCATGTATGGACAAGCAAGCCCTGCAGTCGGCAGCCAAAAGTCGATGCCTTGACCATCTTTTTCCAGCTACCACTGTTGGTTTTGACTTGGTGTCCTGCAAACTCTGCAAGCAAGTCAGGTCAGCAAGGCACACGAAATTAGGTATTCCAGCAAGCCAGCCAATGATAAAAGTGATGAGCTGATCCATGCATCCTTCCTGCCATGGCTCAACCAAAGTAATAAGGTTGAAATGCACTAGTACCTGCTTTTTATCAGTGAGCAACAACACCTAACAAAGAACTGCTCACCCAAAGTCCACATGTAGCATAGCGGCTTTCACCAAGCTTTGGAGATCCAACACATGTGTAAACTTTGATTTGCATATGTTTTCTGCACATGCTGTGCAAGTACTGAAATAACCAGAAGGTAATGTAAGCCAAGCCAAGTCCAGCATAATGTTCAGTAAGTTCAGTAAATGGGCTGGCAGAAGCAGACAACCAACAGCCACTATCAACTACTACACATTAGTTACTTCTGAAGAACTATTGAGCAAATGAGAGCCATTAGAAACAAGTTGAATTTACATCTCTGAAGAGAATGCACAGTATTTGGCAAGAATTCAGCGCAGATAGAGTACATCTGATAGATTGGATCTCAAGTTCTTTACTTCTCTCACAACCGAGAACAATAAAATTGACAGGCAACTGATCTCACAGTGTCAAAAGAGGCAAAGAACCAATCCAGTCCAGAGCCGCATGCATCCATTGACATAGTTTACAACAGAAAGGATTACAAGGGCGTCCCCTCCTCAGGGCACTCCGGCGAGTAATGCTCCCAAATTCTCACCTCAACAAAATGAATACAACAACAGGCAGAGAAAAGCACAAGATCATCTGAATAGCGATGATGAGGTCCTCCCGTGACCAAGGTAGATGTGCAGTTGATGCTCTACTTCCGAGAATGCATCCAGCATTCACTTATGGCAGCTTCAAGCTGTGGATGTTGCTCACAGGAATGGCTTGCAACGTTTTGATGTCTTCACTTCCTGTAAATTATCAAGAATGAAAATCTCCATCAGATAAAATAGAAGTTACTTGTCAAACTATGTGCAAATTCTACTAAACTTAACCTTAAAAGGTAGCGCGCAATCTTTAAACTGATGTTACGAAACAATGGGTAATACTGTGTCTATATTCCCAGATCTGTCACTCCAATAGTGTGCATTGCTGACAGATGGACAGAGGCTGAGATATTGTAGGCCAGCCTATAAACTTTTGCTTTAAAAAAAATGGACAGCTGGACCAAACTGTTTTAGCAGAGCACCTTTTGGTCATTTAGTTTTCCTGATGAAGCACTTTCATATTATTAATCACAGTAGCAGCATAAGTTGCCAACTATTTTGGTGAGTAAACCGATCCTTCTGGAATGATTCTATCAGAAAAGACAATAAAACTCCAGCTTCATCTCACCTGTCGGACCAATGTTAATCATAATGCCAATATTTTTTTTTCTGGTCTATTGAGTAAATTTATATTCCAGGACTCTAGAAGAACATAGTAAACCACAGATACTAAAGACCTTTGAGACAACAGATTCTAATCCTAGCAACTATAACGCAAGGATCAAAATCATTTTATTTGACAAACAAAGAAATCATGTCAACATATGACAGTTCTTGGGCAGTAAAAGATAGGAAGTGCCAGAGACATTCATTCAAGCTTTGTAATAATGGCCCATGAACAAGATTGTGCTAACTTAGGCTTATTGTATAAGTTTGATTACTGGGTCTAAGTACTAAAAGTTATTTTTTGTAAACTCAGTAGTCAATTCACAAGCATGTTGATGTATTTCAGGCTTATAGCCCACTTACTATATACAACTTACATGGAAAAGCAGTAGTTAGACCAAAGTTATAGCTAAGCTACAAAACAATAAAAAAAGGCACCTTTTGGCTACTCTGGTGCTTATCTTTTTGATAAACTAGTCTTAAGGTAGTATACCGTTTAAAATCTCAGCTTTGTATCATGTACAAAGTATTCCAGCTGAGATAACTTTCCTCAAATACGAAGCACTTACAAATTCAATATGGCATTCAGGTTTAGGTTTCTTTAGCGCTAGAAAGCATCATAAAGGAAAGCATAATATTTGAGGACTCTTCTACACAAAAGAAAATCTCAATCATTTCATGATACACCATACTACTTCACAGTGGCACTTCTCACATTTTCCTATCAAATATGATAAAAGGTACATGTAGCACATGTTAGTTGGTGAGGAACGAAAGGGCTGAGTTACATAAAGATTAATGCAAAATTTAGGAAACATGATCCTGACAATGAAGTCTTTTAGAATATCACCTAGGAGCATGACGCAAATTCTGAGAATGTCTTCCATGACAATCAACTACCTAATGATTATCAATGCAATCCATAAGGTATTAATACTAGAGGGATTAACTACTGAGAATGATTTTCGCTAATTCAGATCTAAGAACATGTTTTTCCAGAAGAGAATTACACAAATCTTAACCTAATTATAACTGCTGGGTGTTAACTGCAACAACGCAATTCAGCTTTTAACCCCATAGCTGTTATACTTTGTATGTTTTGTTCTCTTTTTAAGTCTGAAGGACCATGAAAGAACTTCCTTCTGCTATTAACTTTGAATAAAAAAGGGAACTAGCTATGTATAAAATTACTTCAACGAAAGAATAGTTGTATATGAACATTCAGATCTCGCAGCCTGATTTCCAAACTGAGCGCTAGCTTAAGAGTTATTACAAGAGCTGATCATGAAATACTATTTAAGTCCCTGTAAAGATGACTTAACATGGTGTGAATTATCTACTGATGCTGCGATATGTAAGTGAATATAACTATAATATGTGCAATTTTCAGTGCTCCATGATGGGTACTTGGAAGTTCACATCCAGTTAAAGGGCAACCAAATCTTGAACAGCATGCTTATATCACAGTCATTTGTCAATTATCACTTATAGTATGCTGACAAAAACTTGAGATTTGAGGCGATCATGATGTATGGTTTGCCCTTAGAATTCGATAGAGACTGATGTTTGATTGCTTGGCCCCATGGCACCTTTGAGTTTGACAGAGATAGATGTCCAATTACTCGGCCTAAGTGTCAACCATTAGATGTTTTTTAAGGAAACACCTCACAGTTAAAGCAATAGCGCTAAAACGTGTGCACTTATTTTTGACAACATCGGTAGATGCATATGGATTAGCTTCCCTCTGATATTTTATTTTCTTTTTTGTGAAGTCGCATTGTTCGCAGTTTTCTCTTTTCATTGAAAAGATGTTAAGATAACTCCTCAAGACTTTAGCACCTTAACTCCATCACTAGCAGTCTAGCACTGATAGTTCAACAACACATATATTGCACATGCCTTTATTCTCCATCTCTACTATTGATGAACTAAGTCAGCAAACATCTAGACTCCCAACAATAAATGAAACTATCTTAGAAAAAGATATGACCTGATAAAAGAAAATGACCTCATGAAGGTATGAAAAGCTGTACTGCTTAGTAGGTATTTCTTCCTAAGTGATTGGAGCTTGCTACATTTTCTAGCTAGACAAAACTATATAATCCAAGAAGAAAAAGTTCTAGCAGTATCCTTCAGGCAATGCATTGAATGCATTGACTTGGTGGTGGCACACAACTCTGTGCTCTTCTGAACACAGCCTAACTGCTAGTAACTAGTAGTAAAGCAGAAACAAACATCAAGCACAGTAACCAAAATACTACTTGCTAAAATGGCATGAACAGGAACTTGTTTTGGCTACGCTGAGCTGCATATTCAGCTCCGAGCTCTTCTGAGAATTTTCTAGTTCTTGCTAAAGACAATAGACATTGGGGGTTAGCGTCCACTTCTCAAAAAAGCCAATACCTATCAAAACAACATTAGGAAACAGCTTAGACTACAGGGTATTTTTCTCCATCAATTGTGCATTTGAAGTTCAAGCATTTGACATCACAGATGTGCATTATCCCTTCCATCCATGCAATAGCAATACTACCCCAACGTAGGGAGGGTGTGGTTACTACAAATTAAGGCATTAAAAATCCAATGCCGGGCAAGCAGAAACCGTGCGATTGGCCTGTCTCCTATGAAATAATTGTTGGGGGGGAACAGAACAAGAAGCAAGATCCCAGCCCGGTGAGTAGTGCATCGACACCTGTTGTAAAAGGGTTGAGCAGAATGCTCCCTCCCCCTAAAGCTTAGACACTCGTCAATTGCTCAAGAACAGCCCGAGTGTTTTGTGCGATTGAGGGACACAAGGCCACCTCGAGAGCCACCAAAAGTTGGAGATTAAACCATATCAAATTCGCAATTGGGGGCTTAAACAAATTCCCCCAAGGCACAAGCTGCCAAAAAGCAAGCAAAGCTGAACATGAAGGAATTGGGGGAGAGTGGAGTTCATGGCCCCTTACCATCCAAGAAGAGACGTCGCCGTCGATGCCCGCGGCTGCTGATCTGATCAGTGTTTGCCCTTCTCCTTGATGTCGGCGTGCCGGAACCCGTCCCAGAGCTGCAATGCGGCGGCGAACTGGGTGTCCGTGGGCGCGGCGGCCGGGCTGAAGAGGAACGGAATGTTGGGCGCATCCAGCGGAGCAGACAGCCTCTGCAGCTGCTGCTGCTGGTGGTGATGGTGGTGGTGGTGGTGATGGCTGGAGAGGTGAGACTGCGAATTGGACTGAAGGGTCCCCCTACTGTGGACACCCACAAGACCCGAGGACATGGAGAAGTTGAGGTTGTAGTCGCCGCCGGCCGGGGTGGAGGCCGCCGCCGCCGCCGCTGCCGCGTGGACGGGCATGAAGTGGTCGAACGAGTAGTGCGTCATCTCCGCGTGGTGCTCTGCGGCGGCGGCGGGTGTGAGGGTGAAGTGCTGCGCGGGCGCCATGGCGATGGGGGTGATGTTGGCGAGGTGGGGAGCAGGTGATGCGAAGGTGTGCGGCATCGCGGAGTGATGGCCGGCGGCGGATTTCCGCGGCTGCGTACGCGGCGCGGCGGCGGCGGCGAAGCCGATGTAGTCGGCGGTGGCCGCGGCGACGGTCATCGGCTGCCACGCCTGCTGCTGCTGGTGCTTGTGGTCAGCAGGCGAGGCGTTGGCTGCGGCCATCCCGGTGAGTAGCTCGGTGAAGGAAGCCGCCTGCGAGGAGGCGGGCGCGGCGGTGGTGGTGGCGGCGTCGTCCCCGGCGTCCTTGGATGCCGCGGCGGCGGCCGCGCTGCTCCGCTCCCTGGCGCGCTCCCTGGCCTTGACGCGGTTCTCGGAGCGGGAGAGCGAGAGGACAGAGCCCTTGCTGGTCTCCGACGTGCTACTGCATCCGGACTTGGTGAGCTGCTGCTGCTGGTCGCCGTCGGCGGCATGGGGAAGAGGAGGAGCGGCGGCGGCGGCGGAGGAGGCGGGGTGGGTGGGGAAGGAGGCGGTGTCGAGGGAAGGGAGCTTGTCGATGGCGGCGGCGGCGGCCTTGATGAGCCACTCGATGGCCTTGCTCGGCTGGTCATACCCAAGACGATCCTGGAGGTCGTAGAACTGGATGGCGGTGGAGACGGAGAGGCGGACGCGGCGGTCGCGGATGCCCTTGGCCGTGTACACCTTGCTGTGGCGGTCCTTCCCGCCGGAGGCCCGCGACACCCGGTAGATCCGCGACGCCGGATGCTGCTGCTGCTGCTGCTGCGGCTGCGGCCACGGCAACAGCTGGTGGTGATGGCGCTTGGCGTCCGGCTCCCCGGCGTCGTCGTCGTCGTCGTTGGGCCCCCTCACCCTCCCCCGCTTGTTGTTGTTGCTGCCGGCGAGCTCCATCCCGATGACGGCGAGAGGTGATGGGTGTTGTAGTGGTACCAGTCATATGCCCTAGGAAGCGCGCATTGAGCGAGGTGGCGCGCGGCGATCGGGGGTTGGGGGTTAAGGCATTCGGCGGCGGCGAGGCGATCGGGCGGGGAGGAGGAGAGGTTTTTGGGGGAGAAGAGGAAGAGGGAGAGTGATTTTATGAGGGAGGGGAAAGGGAAATGGAAATGGAAAATTGAAATGGGAAGAGAGGAGAAGAGGATGATTGATTGAAGAATTGATGATGGGATGGGAAGGGGAGTACGCCGCGGTGCACGCACGGGTTCAAAGGTCGTGCCAGGGGACGCTGCCTGCAACGGTCACACTGGACTAGCTACTTGTCTTGTGTCTAGCTCTCTCCGCCTCCCATCCAATAGCCTAATCAACCAAAGAGAACATAATTTTTCAAATTTAATTTTAAAATAAATTTTGAGATATTTTCAACGTGGCTTTCTTTTTCAGCATTATTAGGTTTTAAAACTTTTCTACACATATAAACTTTCAACTTTTCCATCACATCGTTCTAATTTTAACATAAACTAAACACACCCTTCGTTCTAATTCCCATCAAGTCACTCCTCGCATTCGTCACTCCTATTCACTTTGCCTCAACCCCTCTCCTTTCATGAACGGAGCTAGCTAGCTTCGTTCAAACAAAAGATTACATCATCTCATTGGACCTTCACTCCCATCACAAATTCTAATATGATTCAGGTTACCTTACGTGCTTCTCTCGCTGAACCGGTTCGACGAGCGAATTTTTCAGGATTCAACGGCTTTGTACTTTTAGGGGTAGACGACGTACCCGTCAACAGCGAGGCGCCTGTGGTAACCTCGTCAATCTCCAGGATTATTTGTCAACACAATCTTCGAAGATGCTCTTAGGGGTAGGGTTTGCATGCGTGCGTTCATAGGTATGAGTGTGTGTGCGTTGTGAGTGTCTGCGTTGTACTGTGTAATTCTTAAAAAAAGTATGTTTTTACAGGGATGAAGGAGCCACCCGTAAAGACGACAACTAGTGTATCAACAGATAGAACTTACTCCCTCCATCTCAAAAAAAAACTCAACCTAGAAGGGGATTTGACCCTTTTATCCAGATTCGTTGTTATTCTAGGTTGATTTTTTTGGACGAAGGGAGTATGTCCTAACCGTTTGGTTTTTGTATTTAAATCAAATGGCTAATATCATGCGACTAACGTTATGAAATTTCTTAATCAACTTATAAATTGCAACAGATGTTTTAACTGCTACCTCCGTCCTGTACAAAACAAACAAACTTCTAACTATGTATTTAGACGTAAATCCTAGATGTATTCTAGGTTCAAATTCATAGCTATAAGTTTGTTTTTTATGGAACGGAAGGAATATTATGGATGTAGATTTTTTTTCACATAAAATGGGTACGTATTGTTTACCTTTTTAAGTACGTACTGTAATAGAATTATTACAAGTCGACAAACATATCCAAAAGCGTCTAAGAAACCATTAATGATCCATCCAACCGTATGTACGGGCGACAAACAAGTATTGACACACAATCTTATAACTGTACACACGTACGGCCTTTTTTTTTCTCCCGAGACGTCTACGGAATTTACGTGCTAAATTCAGCTGATTAATTTGATTTGGATGTTTAGATCCTGTGTGTAAAGTTTTAGCGTGTCATATCGGATATTACATAGGATGTCGCATGGGGTTTTCAAGCACCAAATAAAAAACTAATTACATAATCTATAAGTAAACAACGAGACTAATTTATTAAGCCTAATTAATCCGTCATTAGCAAATATTTTACTGTAGCACCACATTGTTAAATCATGGAGCAATTAGGCTTAAAAGATTTATCTCGCAAATTAGTCGCAATCTGTGCAATTAGTTATTTTTTAAGCCTATATTTAATACTATATGCAGGTGTTGAAACGTTCAATGTGACAGGATGTAAAATTTTTATGTGGGAACTAAACATGGCCATTGTACTTGTCCATATATATGACACACGCCACTTGTGCTAAATAATTGTTTGTTTTCTTGATTAAAACACAAATACACGTATACTATAGTTGATGGAAATGTCTCCCTAATTGACCTGCGACTGCTAGTGATTATATTAAATTAAATGAAACAATTTTTTTTTTTACAAATTCTATGAAACAAATTTTGGTGTTGGATAGGTCTAACTTGTGAATGTTCGCATCGCGCATTCGGTCCTCCTCACGTATGTACATACTCGTCTATCCTATTGCGCGCTTTTGTATAGAAACATTATTCATAACAAACTTTAATTTTGAATTGAAATAGATCATATAAACTTTCGATTCCAAATCGAACTTGGAACAAATTTACTAGAAATATAGAAACACGGTGAAAACAGAAAGGATAAAAGTGCGCGTCGGGCGTTCGCGACAGTTCTTACCACGGTGAATATTCACGAATTAGCCCTTTCAATTCGAATCTTGGTTGGGCAATCTGTAAATGCAATGCATCCAAAAAGGAGAACATCTCACCAACTTATCATCTAAGGTTTTGGATCGATCTAGTTAAGCAATCTGGATGCAGGTTGGTGAATCGACACACACACCCAACTTGTCAATCTGATCTAATACAGTGTATAGCAGTTAGCAACATTACTTTTACTGCCGGTTGGTAGGGTTTCTTCCCTGCATCTACTAGTATATCCAAGAGAGACAACATTTATGAACATCTTTCCCTTGCAGATGCAGCTATCTTTCAAATGGAATGGAATGCAATGCCTAAAAATTTAGTATTAATTGATTCCTCTTCTTTCATATAGTTACTATTTACTCTCTCCGTTTAAAATATAAGGGATTTCAACCGGATGTGATACATTCTAATAGTACGAATCTGGACAGACTGTTTGTTCAGATTTGTAATACTAGAATATGTCACATCCGGCTAAAATTCCCTATATTTTAGGACTATATTTTAGGACGGAGGAAGTATACAGATGCAAGTGCTACAATAGCCTAACAGCTTGCATATATATTATATGAAAGGTTTGTATATGGTCAGAACTCAGAACAAGATATATAGATATACTATATATAGACAGCAAAATCAATTTATTATAGTTCGGTAATTAACGGAATTGGGATATGAACACAACTCCCAATTAAGCTTTTGAGAGATAGCTAAGCCACTACGCAATGTCTCCTAATTAATCCTAGCTTATCCAGGCATGTGGTACACTGTTCTTTCTATTATATACTGTATATCTTTCTATATGCACATCTAATAGCTATAGCATGTACTACTACTATATACTTGTTCTCTCTCCCATATGCCTATGCAATATCAAAATCACCCTACAAGTGATCTTTAAAATAAACTAAAACTATCCTACTAAGTAATTGGTAAACATCAAGTTAGCTAGCTAGCATACACACATATAGGAATAAACTTTTTGATATGTTTATAATGCAAGAGATGCAAAAGAGAGGGTGCTAGTTAACTAGATATATAATTGATCCCAACATGCAGCTCTCTCATTCATGCATATGTAGTGACTAATATTGATGAAAAAAAATACATATATAGAGAAGGAGAATAAATTTGTAATTTTGAAAAATTAGGAAGAATTTTAATTGGGGGGACATTCTAGCAGGCGAAATTATTGCCATGGTCTACTGGCCTGGATCGATCACATTCGGCTCTCACCCCTGAAGAAAAGGGAAAAAGAGCAAATTGTTCATGCATGATGCATACAACTAGTAGTACATCATATCATCTGAATCATTTGCCGCCCCCTTTGTTCTTTATTTCAGCTTATCATTAAAAGAGGAAGCTTTCTCCTCAAACAAGTTGCATATATCCAACCCCTTTTTTCTTCATCACGCACTATAGGCCGTGTTTAGTTCGTGTGTCAAATTTTTTTTTAAGAATACAGACACACATTTAAAGTATTAAAGTTAGACTAATAATAAAACAAATTACAGATTCCGCCTGTAAACTGCGAGACGAATTTATTAAGCCTAATTAATCCGTCATTAGCAAATGTTTACTGTAGCATCACATTGTCAAATCATGGCATAATTAGGCTCAAAAGATTCATCTCGCAATTTACATGCAAGCTATGTAATTGGTTTTTTTTCCACATTTAATGCTCCATGTATGTGTCCAAATATTTGATGTGACGGAATTTTTGGAAGTTTGAAGGGACTAAACATTGCCGTAATAAACATGCATACTAAAAATACAGTACATTTAAAATCTCACTAAAAATATGATGGGCTCCTATACAGTGTTGCAAATTTCTAGTAGTAGTTCATTTAAAATAATTCTTGAAGATTAAGTTCTTCATTGACAGGTAGTTGTAGTAAAAATGCCTTGCGACATGTACCTAAAACCGTGCACTGTTTAGTAACCGAAAGCTGATCGAGCCTGCATTTTTCTGCAATATTGCACACAGTGTACTGATCACAGCAGCAACTTGCAAAACTTGCAGGAAACACACCAAGTACAGTACTGCTTTGCTCGCTAGTGCCAAGCATGCTGCTGCACTGCATGCATCCCAATTTTTTCGCCCTGCCTCACCACATCGCTTTGTTGACAAATTACCAACTTCAGTGTGCTAAGGCCTGGTTTAGTTCCCAACTTTTTCTTTAAATTTTTAACTTTTCCATCACATCAAAACTTTCCTACACACAAACTTCCAACTTTTCCGTCACATCGTTCCAATTTTAATCAAACTTCCAATTTTAGCGTGAACTAAACACACCCTAAGCTAGCTACTACCTCATACATGTCGTCTTCTTTTGCATGTTAGCTCTCATCTCTCACATATCTCATTTCATCTCTGAGAGAGAGAGAAGGTACTAGGCTCAGTTTGATTTAGATTATGGAGTGAATTATTGTCGTGTATTAATTATGTACTACCTCCGTTTCATATTATAAGACTTTCTAGCATTGCCCACATTTATATATATGCTAATGAATCTAGACATATATATAAATTCATTAACATCTATATGAATGTGGGCAATGTTAGAAAGTCTTATAACCTGAAACGGATGTAGTACTTGATATCGTGATAAATTAGATAAATTACCAACTTTTATACACGAATATGGACATAGGCAATGTTTAGATTCGTGTATAAAAGTTGATTCTTTTTTTTTTTGACGGAGGGTGCAAGCTTGATAAATAGCTTAAAATAAACGGTTTAAGTAATGCAACTGAAGAATTTTGTATGAAAAGAAAGTATTTTTCTAAGCATGAAGCAAACAATCCGTTCCGTTTCGTGAATAATCTGAAAAGAATAAGAACTGAGTCTCTTTCTTGTTTTTTTTTTAGGTGCACAGTGTTCGTCGTGTGGTTGCCATCGCACATGGCTTGCCTTTCTGCCTGATGGAGTCGGCATCAAGTCCTTGCTTCCAACAAGCATCCACAATCATTGTCCTAAGAAAAACAGGGCTTGGGTTAGCAGTAGCTAGCACTGTTCCTTGTCAAAGAAAAATCAGCAATTGCTTGCCATACCCATGCTACCACAACCTAACCAGATCTATCATTCACACATATATACTTGACCTTTACTACTTTGATTTTGCTCATTGCAAAATGCATGGAAGCATCATTGTTCTTCATTACGTGTGTTATTGTTGTTATGTTCTTCTCGTTATTGATTGATTTAATTACAATTTGAGTGCACATGGTGCAATGTTTACAAAGCTAATTGCACACACATCCTAAATCGACATCTAATAAAGAATATAGGGTATAGTCTTAGGGATTGTCTATTTGACTGTTGATAAAATAAACCCTTTAAATCTTGCAAATTTTAGACCATTTGAATGCTTTAAGATTAGTGCTGCCTCCCTAACCTTAACCCCTCTCTCTTTTCCATCCTCCTCCCTCCCCACCACCACGGTGCGAGCTCTCGATGCCACCGCTCACTCTCGTGCCTCTTGCTCCGTATGTTATACCTGCTGGAGTTGGGGCCTTGCCAGCTCCGGAGAAGAGGGAGAGTTTGCTGGAGTCGGAGGAGAAGAAGCCCATATACGAATCTTGGTGTGGATCTAACGATCTAAAATAAAACTTTATATCTAAATTTTTGTCGAATGCGATAGTTTTATGTGGCATCATTTTTGACAGATCTTGTATTCAGTTTTCTAGCTACTAAGAGAAGAAATTAAGTAAGATGCATGCCACAGATATATAAGGTGAGTAACAGGGACGGTCAATTAATGTGGTCATTTAAAATTTGTTGCTCTTTTTTTTTCCTTTTGTACAATGCCGGTTACGAGATCAACTTATGTTGAAGTCAATTGATAGGATTAAATAAAAGTTGATTATACATGAAGTCAACTTCGTGCTCATTCTATTTGTATCTTTTTTTTAACCTACCTAGCTTCAACCTGATGGGACCAATGAAGTTTGTTAGTTTACGTATTTGGTAGTAGTGTATAATAATGAAAGGTTATGATCTTTGTCTAATTATTAATTTGGTACAAAAAAAACTGTTTTGGAGGTATTGATCTCATTATATGAAAGCAGATGCATCTGGTTATTGGGGACCATATGCATGGCGTTTTCAACTATTGTCCTTATTAAAAACAATTGGAGAGTGATCATACATAACTATTTTTTTATTATCATCTGAGAATTGCAGAAGATTTAGTTAGTACAGTTCCCTCTTTCTTTGTCCAATCATCCAGTTGATCAGAGTACATTCTTTTCAGAAATATCTCTTTTTAATCTGATATAGGTACTAGTTGCATGCATACTTGCATTTGATATGAAATGCAAGAATCTATTGCAAATCATGGTAGTGCCCCATGGTTTTTTTCTAAGTACAACTATTTGTGCCCCCTTTTGTTTGATATACAAACTCAATCTCTCTAGAATAGATTACACAAAATTAATGATATACTAGGAAACCCTTGCTATTGGGCTAAAAATGTTTGGCACATCGCCAGAACAATATAAATGGTACTTCAGAAAGTTAGCGTCTCATATATATATTACTGAAGTACTGAGTACATGTATATCACTAAAAGTACCAAGTGCGTAGACTCTCATGCATCGCCGAGTGGACTAATTGTGTTGTAGTAGTAACTGGACAGTACCCTACAACTACAAACAACATCATCAGTGCACAGTTTTTGCCAGATCATACTGGCAATGGTCTTCTTCTCCCTGCAGTTGCCGGCCAAATTGCCAGAACCAAGATGCCGTTGGTGTGGATCATGGTTTTTTCTTCTTTTTTTTTCCTGTGCAGGAACAGGGAAGTGAGGGAGGAGGAGGAGGTCTTGAAGGCTTGAATGCATGTGTACCCCTCTCTCTTTAATCATGAGACCCTCCTCCTCTTCTCTCCCTTGTGTACAGGGTGGCTGCTGGGGCCAAACAGTTATTGGGCACCCAATGCAATGCAACACTATGCAATGCCCTTTCATCCTACCTCCGTCTCAGAATAAGTGCAGCCATAAATATTCGTGCCCAACGTTTGACCGTCCATCTTATTTGAAAAAAATGTAAAAAAATTAAAAATATTTAGTCACACATAAAGTACTATTCATGTTTTATCATCTAATAGCAATAAAAATATTAATCATAAAAATTTTTCAAATAAGACGAACGGTTAAATGTTGAACGTGAATAGTGCAAAACTGCACTTATTTTAGAACGGAGGGAGTATCATATACTCTGGCCTGGTTTAGTTCCCAAAATTTTTGTTTTGGGTGTCACATCGGATATACACACATTTAAAGTATTAAACGCTGTCTAATAACAAAACAAATTATAAATTTCGCTAGAAAACTGCGAGACGAATTTATTAAGCCTAATTAATCCGTCGTTAGCAAATGTTTACTGTAGCACCACAATGTCAAATCATGACGCAATTAGACTTAAAAGATTCGTCACACAATTTCCTGGTGAACTATGTAATTGGATTTTTTTTTACATTTAATACTCCATGCATGTGTCCAAACATTCGATGTAACATGATGAAAATTTTTGTTTTGGAAACTAAACAGGGCCCCTCTCTCTGTAAAAAAAAGTCAACTTAGAATAAGATGTGACCTATTCTAGGACAATAAATCTAGACAAGTGTTTTGTCCAGATTCATTGTCTTAGGATAAATCATATCATATCTTAAGTTGATTCTTTTTTTTGACGGAAGGAGTATCTCATATGGCTTTGCTTTGGTGACATGTGTGGGTACCCACACCATTTTCTGCACCCTGCTAGGTACTGCAACCAGCGAGGTGGGGTGAGATCAGTGTGTGAGACAACCTTCCCTATTTCAGCATCATTGGAAATATTAATTGTGCCAGTATTCATTATCATTAGCATGCGTAAGAAGAGTTTGTTCAGAGGAGGTTAAAATAGGTGAAAGGAATGACTGAAACATAATACCA
Organism: Oryza meridionalis; assembly: GCA_000338895.3. NCBI lineage: Eukaryota > Viridiplantae > Streptophyta > Magnoliopsida > Poales > Poaceae > Oryza > Oryza meridionalis. Next base: position 2,998,332 of record CM002530.2, on the reverse strand, counting down.
GAGGCATCTGATGTAGTATCACTTTGATGAGTAGTTTCATGTTTGAAAGCAGATAAATTTAGGCTCCACATGTTTTTCTTTAAAGAAAGGACTGTAGGAAAGGATTCTATAGTGTATATATTAATATATATATATATAATTATAGTATTTACAGATTATCACACAAATTTGTCTAGCCATTTGTTGCTCCACATGTTTCTCCTTATAATTGTTGCAAGAAAGGGATAACATTGATTTTTATTTCCAGCAAAAAAAATTTTTTGCGGGGATATTTCCAGCAAAATTTAAATCAGAATAAATCAGATTCAATTGTTAAACCTTTTTTTTCTATTTGAATGCTGAGGCATTGACAGAGGATGTGACACATTCTAATATAACGAACCTAGACGTACTTATGTCTAGATTTGTTATAGTAAGAGATTGTAATTTTTACGACGGAGGGAGTAGAAAGGGAATGAACACTAGGATGCCATGTCCGCTGCAGAGAACCGTGGCAGATGGTGGGGGTTAATCAATTGGCTCGAAACAAACAATCCATGCCATTCCCTTCTCAATTCTAGTGTCAATGACATGTTTTCAATTTTGCATTTATGTTATCATCTTTTCGCTGTAAAATTTACAAGGAGAATATATAATGCATTACTCCAAAATTCTGTCATGGACATGTGGATGACTATCGCAAGTCTGCGTAATAAGGTAAAAAATTGATAGACTATTTATGTCCAATTTATTATATTCCCTAGTAATATAAGATCAGTTGTATGGAAAATTACGAGCTGTAATACTTGGATTAATCTAATTAGTATTGTCCGTCACAGTGTCACTAGTAAATCTGAATTCTGAACAAGGCATATTGTGATACAAACTATAAGCTTCGGTTTAACTGTCTTATTTCCATCCTTTGTATTTTTTAATAGAGGACACCGTTAACATATATAACATTTAACTATCCACCCTACTAAAAAATTGTAGAAATATAATTTATTTTGTTGTGATATGTTTTATAATGAAACTTTGAATATGACTTATAATTTAGTATATTATTTTTAATCAAAACGAATGGTCAATTGTTATTTTAAAAACTCAGCACCGTTAGTATAACACACTACATGACACTTGTTGAGAAAGCGATCATATAGAGCTAGCTATTAGCCAGTATAGCCTAGCTAGATACTTGTATATTAAGATATTGTTTCAGGTGTGGTTAGGCTCCCTTTCCATTTGTTTATCATCTCACATGAACTAAAGAGAGGGTGAAAGGTTTATATGCATGCATTGTACTAGTGCCACTTTTCTTGTAAAGAGGGCCATGTCACGAATCTCCAAACACTTTTTATCAATTGTGCAAGATAGATATAACAAGCCCTATTCTCATCATGCATGTATATAGCCCCTCCAATCTAGAAAGCATCTGAAATTGGTACATAGCCAACCTTAATTAGTACTCCTTTCGTCCCATTTTAATTTTAATTATAGTTGTGGATTTCCGTATCGATCGTCTGTTTTATTAAAAAAATATAATTAATATTTTTTATTGTTATTAGATGACAAAACATAAATAGTACTTTATGCGTGATTTATTTTTTCTAAATTTTTTCATAATTTTTTTAAATAAGACGGATAATCAAACATTGGACATGGAAATTCATAGCTGCACTTAAAATGAGATGAATGGAGTAAGACTGTGAGAGCTAGCAAAGAATATAATCCAAGCAAAAATAATGCTGAATTACAATTTTGCATGATTGTTCTAGTAGCTGGATTTCCATTTATGCCAATTCGGGAAATGTTCATTCTGGTTATTGCGGCTATTATAGAGTTAGAAGTAATATTCCTTATGGTGTTGGAATATGATACATTAAAGTGTTATTAATTACCATTTCGGTGGTTCGATATTCCTTGAGCCAGGAGTATTGATTCCCATGTGTTATTATCCTACCATCATATTCTTTGTACCCATATATCGACCATTCAACCGCGGCACGACAAGAGTTTCCGGATAAATATATTCAAGATATGCTAGAACATTATAGCCAGCTAAAGTTGAAACATAATAATAACTAATATCGTGAAGACCCCGTCAAGATTCAACAGTAATTTTATATGCGGTGTGGAGGCCATCGATCGCGCACACCTAACCAAATTGCTTCAAAAGATGAAGCAGGTAGCATGACAGCCCCCACACCAGAGCAAGATGCTGTGGGTAAATTACGGGTTACTCTATCCACATCACACCGCGTGAAAAGACAACTTTGCCCCTGCCTCCTCTGATGTAAAGAGAGAAAAGAATAAAAAGGAAATGTGGAAAGATCTCATTCCTCTTTCACAGGGCAGGAGAAAAATAAATTTGACAAGTGGCACTGACCGTACACAGGAGAGGCCAGAAAAAAAAAATTAAAGATGGGTCATGGCTATAGCCCTGATGAAAATTAAGAACGATATCCAAAAGCTGGAGATGCGTATTCTCGTACTCCCATTTACCAATGCCACAAGGATTAAGGTGCAATTAGCATTGGGGCCTATGCATAAATTAAACTAATTCCCCATCAAATCTACACTTAACTTGTTAACTCCAGTTAGTTATCAATGACTAATCTCTCCGAGCCTCCAACAATATTGTTAAATTAATCATCCATGTGCATCACCTCCGATCCACCGGTCATCGAGAATGGCTAGTCGGTTCGCCGGCGGGCGGTGGCGACACGTGGCCGGTGACGCGGTGGGGGTTGCCGGCGGAGGAGAGGCTGAGAGGACGGATAGTACAGTGCCATGCATAAGACGAGAGGATCAGGAGTGATTAATTAAGCAAAGGCATAGTTTAGTACTCCTAATTAAGTATAATTAATAATCAAAAGAGGCTTAAAAGGCTGTGCTTAAGTTTAAGACCCTAGAGAGCTAGCTAAGCTAAGCTCGTGCATTGATGATCGAGTTGGCATGAGGGGGTTAATCTTAGTTTAATCCATCATCAGAGAGGCAGCAGATGGATCGATCCGGGGCCTAGCTAGCTAGAGCTCGATTACTCTAATCCATGTAATTGTGTACCTGCGTAATCTAATGTGCCAAGTTGTATGGGCACAGTTTTTGCTGGCTAGGTGCCACTTTTCCAGTTCCCGTTGGTCCGGCTAGGACACGTTTCGGAGTCCTATTGGCTGCTTGGTCAGCAGTAGGGGTTAAAAAATGATTAAGCTATATAGGCTGGGTTATTTCTATGTTTAAGTGAAGGTTGTTTTAGTTTGTTTAAGCTATAAGTTACTTTTGAACTTTTTGGTTGTGTGTCCAAGGATAGAGACCGAAAATGTAATCTATTTTCATTATCTAAAAAAGTTTATGACACAAGACCCAACGTTTCAACTATAACTGATTAATTATACAACCCATAATATATATTAAACAAAAACAACAATAGTTTGTAAGTAAAGCTTTTATATTATGTGTCCTTACCAACTTAAACGGTAATGTTGAGAATAAACTACGATGAAAAAATCATAATTAACTTTAAAATTAAGTTTTAAAATATAAATTTTGGTTATGTGCGGTCCATAAGCTAAAAAGGAAACGATGGAGAGCAAATTAGAAAGAAGATATGGCTCCAATATCTACTAACAGTAATTTTTCGAGAACTTTTCATAAGTTTTTTATTAAGTGGTGACGTATATCTCACTACTAAAAATAATTTTCGTAGGCGGTTGGCACAACCGCCAACAAGCTAAGGTCAGTGAAAATCAACAATTTTTGCTGGCAGTTGCGGTGCGCTGTGAAAGTCGATTTTTCGCAGGCTGACCCTTAAGAGGACCAACTGCGAAAATCGGATTTTTGCAGGTGGCACTACTAAGAAGACAGCAAAATGTTTTTTTTGCCAAAAAAAAGAAATTTAATCAACATCTAGAGGAGCTAGTGCATTTTCAAATCGACATCCAGGGATCCAAATTCAAATCAATTCAAACACACATCATATCCATATTAAATTCCACATCTAGGTAGCACTACATCTATTTTCACTCCATTTTTTAACATGCAAAAAACAACACATGCAAATGAAATAGCATCCGCAGCCACTCTGTCTGCCACTGCCATAGTCGAGCTCTCCTTGTCGGCATCGTGGATGAGGATCCGCCATAGGAGCCTCGCCAAAGCCCGCCCGTGCCCATGCCATGAGATATGAGATCTATTGCCTCCACCAGATCTGCGCCCTAGGTCACCGTCACCAACAGATCCATGGCCTCCAGCCAATTGCCGCCAATGGATCCGTGGCTTTCCGTCGCCATCGCCATCAGCCTCCTCCCCTTCCATCGCCGGATCCGCAGCGTCCAAGCACCGTTGCCGCCGGATCCACAGTTTGCCGATGTTGTCACCACCAGCCTCCTCCCATTCTGCTGTCGGATCCGTAGCGTCTAGGAATTGCCACTGCCAGATCCACGGCTTGCCATCGCCGTTTCCACCGGCCTCATCCCCCTCCCTCCTGCCCCTCGTCACCGCCACAGCCACCGTCACCGTCGCCTAGAGCACCGTGTGGCATGGTGGAGGCGGAGAAGCTGAAGAGAGGATGTAGAGGGAGTGGTAACGGGTAAGCACATAGGGGACCGGTGGTAAAGGAGAGGAGGGAGGAAATGAGAGGGAGTTGAGGAGGGCGGAGGGTTTAGTGCATGGTGGCAAAATATAGATTGGGGCCCTAAATTTTGGAAAAAAAATTGTATGTCTAATTTAAATGAAATATACTTTCATTCAAATATATAACTCACTGTCGTCGACGGCCCTGTTGGTCGATCGGTGTCGTGAAATTTGTTTTGCCAGCGGTAATCTTTACTTATCATCAGCGTCGCTGGTGGAAACTTAAGAGGTCCGCCTCAAAAACATAATTATTTTTTATGACGGGCCTCCTATGTGTATGTGTCCGTCAGTGAAAATCATTTTTTTCGTCTCATAACTCAAAATCTTGCAATATATGTTTATAAGCATTTGTTTTGATAGTCCACCAATAGAAATAAAAGGGTGACGGCATAAAAGATAATTTTTTTATAGTGTCTACTATATATTTCTAAGCATTTGTTCATTGTGTAAAAATATATATAAGCAAAAAAATATTTTGTCTCTCCATCTCCCTCTTCTAGACATTTGTTACCTTTGTAGTGGTATAATGTTTCAGTGGAAGGCATTTGGCTGAATCTCGCAAAACTGAAAAAAGAATATAATTGTTCCTCTTATTATGTCTCGTGGCCTTGCCAAGGGCCCCAACAGCACAATTAGAAAAGGCCCAGATTATGGAGTCTATCGATGTGGGCTGTAATTGGGCCGAACCTTGTACAAATCAACATCTACAACTGGTATTTATATGGTTTTGTTCGTGTAGTGTCGAAGTAAGTAATGTCGCCTCTTCCACTCCAACTTGTCACGATTAATTGGTAATTTGCCAAAACTTAATATAATCATTATTTCAATATTCTTTTAGTTGGAGAGAGAAAATTTTAGAAAGGACGCTTTTACCTTGTGTCAAGTTACAGGCAAGGGTTATAGTTCTACATATCCAACTCAAATTCCCAGAATTTGTGGATCTTTCGACCTAAAGGTGTATCGATATTGAACAATCAATTTATAATTGGAAAGCGGAAATGGTCGATGCCTGTTTGGTCACTTTTTGATAAATTATTGATTTTCTTTCTCCGGCCTGACTGATATATAAACCACGAATAGAGGCTCGAACTTTAGTTAAGAACGGGTTAAGTTTTTGCTGGTTAATGACCTTGCGCAAGCACATACACGTGCACTCGCGACACAACTCTGAGAAAAATCCATCTATAACATAGTAAACAAGCTGGTATAAGAAAATAGCCCAAAAAAATTCCACTTTTAACCACAAGCACATGCCACCGTTTTTCTTTGATTCGTAGCACTTTTGTCGTAGCTGTCATCCCGGTTAAGTATTTAGCTGTGAGTTCTTACGAAGAAAGACCAATTTACCCATGGTCTCCATCCTTGGCTCGCCGGCCATGGGGAAGCAATGGCCGTGGCAGCAAGTTCGCCGCCCAGGTTGCCTTGATCTGCGGCACTGCTCTGTCGAAAGTTTCTCGACCCACTTAGCCAGTTATCTCAATCGCTGGAGAAGAGGAAGGGATGAGGGGAGATAAGATATTCCGATAGAAAGGAGATCTTAGGGGAAGTGAGGAACGAATGCACCACACCCATATTGGTGCCATTGAAATAGCCCAGGAAGAAGGGGGCCTTTGGGCGTGGTTGCTGCTGGTGCTGGAGTGCAATAGTAGCGAGGAATCTAAGGCACTCTGTAGCTAATGTGCCTAGGTGAAGAGCTGTATCGCAAGGAAGGATTGGGGACCGCCAGTGTGTTGAACCCCAAATGCATGGGGGAGGGACGGGATAGGAGATGGGGCAGGGTCACTATTCGCTGAGCGGTGAGACTGCCGTCGCATGGTGCCATCGGGCGTCAGCAGTCGTCTTGGGAAGAGGAAGAGGATAGAGGCGGGGCGAGATGAGGACGGAGACGCCAAAGAGGAAGGAGACCAAGGGCGAATTGGTCTTTCTCCATTCCAACTCATGGGTAAACACTTAACCCAAACAACAAAGTGCTACAAATCTAAGAAAAAAAGGGTGGTTTGTGCTTTTGGTGGAAATGAGATTTTTTTATTGGTTTTTTTTCTATATGGATCGAATTTTCTCCAACTCTTTCTATGATACACACACTTTGCATTTTGTTTCATTTTTTTAACAAGATTTCTATTGAATCGAATATATAAACCAAGTCTATCAGAGGAAAAAAAATACTAGGAAAAACCAAATGATCGAATCATTGTTAAAAAATAAAAGAACCCCAAAATCGCAGTGGACTAATTAACCCGACGAAATCATGGTCTGACATTCCTCCTGCCGTCGTTTTGACATCCGAAGAACAAAAGGAACATAACTTGACTAAACTCCTCAAAGCGCATCGACTTTTTTGCATGAAGATGAACTCCTTTTCTTCCTACCTTTCATCCATTCATGCAGCCAAATTAGTAATAGTACTCTCGGAAGGAATTTTAGTGCTTGCTTTAACAAATGTAATTAGAAAGTACAATTAACAAAGCTACCAATGTAATTTGTCATGAGTCTTAATTTAGTGTGAGATTTACTAGAAGGACAAGTAAATTAAAACCGAGGGAGTACTGTGTTTAAAAAAAAAAACCGAGGGGGTAAAGTTTTCCAAGAGAGAGACTCTCTTTCCCTCATCAAACCTGTAGCCACGCCAGAAAATCCCAATCGGACTCTCCCTGTGCGCGCCAATCTTATATCGACACATGTCCTGGCTGTACCGAGACACGATCCGCGTGGGCTGTGGGCTGCTTGTTGGGCCTGCTTGCCAACTGCCGCGTAGGCCGATCTCCGCCTGGGCCGACGCTGATCTTGGACGGGCCGATCCATATGCAGGCATCCGATCGAATTTCTTCGCGATTTCTCCAGTGTTTACACATTGACTGATTGACCAAACTTGTAAAATCTGTCACGAAGACCTCCCATGCGGTCGGTATGTCCATCTAACATGTGCCATTTTGTGTCCAGTATTATCACGTGATATCCTTTTAATTCCTGACCGCAGAACCGGACGTTGAAAAACTAGACTGGATGTTAAACCAGACGAACTCTCCTAACTCATAGGTCTAGTGGTCCAACCGTTAGGTCGTCTGCTTCAAATACAGAACCGGAAACCTATAATATAATATGTTTATATGCCATATCAGTGTCAACCAGCTGCAGGTTTAAAGGTGTAGACAACGGACTCTCGCCCGAGCAACTTGAGTTTGAATCTCCATCTCCTCATGAGTATCATGGCTAAGGCTGTGTTCCTTACTTCGGTTGGGAGCAAATCCCTCACGCACGGAAAATGGAGCAATCCATTAGCATATGATTAATTAAGTATTAGTGACTTTTTTTTCAAAAATGGATCAATATGATTTTCTTAAGCAACTTTTGTATAGAAATTTTTTGCAAAAAAAACACCATTTAGTAGTTTAAAAAACGTGCGTGCGGAATATGAGGGAGAGGGGCTGGGAACCCTTTGCAACGTGCCAGTGAGGTATCAAGTTAATTGGTTGCGGGGAGGAAAGGCACATGTTGCTTGTCTTGTCGGCAAGATGTCTAGCACCAGCGCCTCTTGATCTCATCTTCTCCCTTCCCCTCGACTCGACCCTCACTCCCTGTTGCTGCTACCACGAATAGCTTCGCTGCCTACACCAACACGTGCGCAGGCTCAAAGCGCGGGGGTATGAGCTTGTGGAGTAGGGGTGGGATGACGCTAGACTTGTGATGAGGAAGAAAATACGTGGGATGATATCAGCCTCCATAAAGTATACTATCTTGGCTGTATCTATGCTCTAACAACCTCTCTTTCTGATGGGTGAAGCTGTGAAGGCCCATCGCGCAACAAACTGGCCGGTTCGGTATGTCTTAGTTCGACGATTTATACAGTTAAACGCCCAGTTTACTCTGACTAGTTTGCAAGGACAATCTTCACAGTAAACCGAGCCATAAGGGTTGATGGTTTTGGTCTTTTCCGCTTCAACGGCCGGTTCGATCGTCCGATTTTTGCACCTCGATGAGTTCTACAACTTTGGTTTTGGTGACTTTTCCATTTGAAATCATTTAATAACCCCAATTTGATATCCTGGCCTAGGGCATAATAGGATTAATACAATACTCATACCAACATGTTACAACTACTTTTTCGGATGCCAATCTTGAAAGAACTTTGACGTTAAGTGTGCTTGGTCTGGAGCAATCTAAAAAATAAAATTTATTTATTTTTGGATTATACTCATCTGTGACAGGCATTAACTTGCCAAAAAATAAAATTTATTTATTTTTGGATTATACTCATCTGTGACGGGCATTAACTTATGCTATAGTTAATGCCCGTCACAGATGACTCATCTGTGACGGGCTATAAGTTAATGCCCGTCACAGATAAGGGTCATCTGTGACGGGCGCTAGTTATGGCCCGATTGAGATAGGTCATCTGTGACGGGCTATAGTTTGACTGGTCGTTTGGGACAAAACTATCGGTGACGGGCTTTACTTAGGGCCCGATTGAGATAGAATCATCCGTGACGGCCGTTTGCCCGATTGAGATAGCTCTTCACATCAGTGACTTCTAGCCTGTGACGGACGCCATGTCTGATTGAGATGGGGCTTACCGCCCAATTAAGATGAGGGTATCCGTTCTAGTGCTGGGTGGTTGGTGGCGACTGGGAGGAGGATAAGGGGAAGGATTGGCGACAGGTTGTGTTCTTGGATATAGAGAACAATGATTCGTCATGACTGCACGTCTACACGTATCACTGCTGCCACAACATTGTTAATAATTATAATTTGGAAATATCTTATACTATAACTACTTAAAAAATATAATTTTTCCATCGTCACCGCATTTTCGTCCGTCAATTCCGTGCTAATTTTTTGTCCGTACGAGGGCGTCCGATTTTCTACTAATACAAAACACCTTCGTTCCCACATGCACGGATAAAGCAAAAATACAGAGATATATATACAAAATCCAATATGACAATCAAGATAAAGAGAAAGAGAACCGGGAGAATAATTAAAAAAACATCAACGAGAAGCCACCCACGCTGTCGTTGCTGCTGGATCCACCCGCAGGAAGGCGTTGGCACTGTCGTCGCCGCCGGACACATAGCAGCTCCATCGTCGTCAGATCCGCCGTGTGAAGCCGGTGATGCTGTTATCCAAGGCGGATCCACCTACGGGAAGCTGCTGGTGTCGTCGTCGTCGCCGAATCCGCCCACGGAAAGCCGTCGTCAACGTCGACGCCGCCATCACCATCAGATCCGCCGCGGGAAGCCACCGACACTGTTATCATTTAGGATATATGGTTTAGGATTTTAATTTAATTATATTTCTTTTAGTCGAATTGTGATATATGGTTTAGAATCTTAATTTATGTCAATGAATGTTATTTAGAATCCGTTGCAACACACAGACATTATTACTAATAATAAAAAAAATAGAAAGAGATCGAGAAGTGAACCCATTTGAGAGAGAAGCATCGTCGCCTCGTCCCCATTGAGGAAACCCTAGCCACCGCCGCCGATCAATCTCCGTCTGCTATGACGATGCGCTACCTCGCCGGTAAGCTGCGGGCCCCCGCCCCCGCCGCCGCCGCTCTCCGTCGCCCTCGATCCCTCTCCGCCAACGCCTCCCAGGTCGGTTCGCCCCTCGATCGGCCCTCGACTCGTCGCAAATTGTTCGTGTTGATCGATGAATTTTATGCATCTCCATGCAATTGAGCTGCTAGTATGCATCGCTCGCTAGGTCGATTTCGTGTCCAGATCTGTTATGTGTTCATGCCCACCTTTCGTTTTCAAAAAAACCCCAAACTTTGAACTTCCTATACGGTATCTGGCATACTTTAGTTCTTGGCTTCTCTCCAGATCATGGGGGTAATTAAGTTGGAGGGAGATGTTGGTGATTAGTTCTTTTTTCCTCATCTACCATTATCGAGACATTTTCTGAAAATATGTTAGTTAGTATTTTAATGTATGACGCCGTTGACTTTTTAACCAACGTTTGACCATTCTTCTTATTCAAATTTTTTTATGCAAATACAAAAAATACTTATGCCATGCTTAAAGAACATTTGATGATAAATCAAGACACAATAAAATAAATGATAATTACATAATTTTTTTAAATAAGACAATAGGTCAAATGTTTGTTAAAAAGTCAACAGCGTTATATATTAAAATACGGAGGGAGTACTTAATTTAGATTGGGTGCTTCAAAATCTCATATCTTTATTTGTCTGAAATGGTACTAATCCCATGATGCTGTACTGTATTTCTAGCGGTCAAATTTGTATTATTTTTTTAAGACCGTGTCTAAAACATGTTAGCAGAGTGTAACTGTTATTGTCCACCTGTTGGTTCTGAGTTCTAACGATGTCGGGATAAACTTATGATGCCCAGAATCTGTAGATTAAGACAGGATCTCCTTTGAAAATTAGTGGTCAGTTGTCTCTGTTTGCTTATTAGCATTGTCGATCAAGTATCTCCTATGCAGATGAAAGGATAGTACGTGTATCATGCACAACCATTTCCACTAGAATGCCACATATCTCACAAACAATTCCACACTATGCATTTACGGAGAAAAAAAATCATTGAACCAGAGCTACGTTTTGGTTGCTGAAAACGCAAGATGCTTGTAGCGGTGTATTGTTAAATGTGTTCTTTGTTGCATCTGGAGCATACAAATAGGACTGCCTCCTTTTTAAAAATACAGATAACGTTGGTTTTATATATAAAAGAAGGGAGTACCTAGTACTTAGGCCGTGTGTTAGTTCATTGTCAAATTCTTTTTATATATACGAACACACATTTAAAGTATTAAACATGGACTAATAACAAAACAAATTACAGATTCTGCTTGTAAATTGCGAGACGAATCTTTTGAGCCTAATTAATCCATCATTAGCACATGTGGGTTACTGTAGCACTTATGGCTAATCATGACGTAATTAGGCTAAAAAGATTCGTCTCGCGATTTACAGTTGGACTGTGCAATTAGTTTTTCTTTTTGTCCATATTTAATGCTCCATACATGTGTCCAAATATTTGATGTGACGGAAAAGTTAGAAGTTTGAAGAAAAAAGTTGGAATCTAAACACAGCCTTACTACTTAGAGCTTCGGTCGTTCAGAGTGAGCTCACAAAACTAGATGAATACTCTGATGTTTGAAGCGCAAACCGGTTCTTTTCACAAGGTTTAGATGTAGCTGGGTTCTGTCTTAGTAATAACTCTTTTACTCTAAATAGTTTGTTTGGACCTGTACATTGCCATCTCAGCTTGTTTTCTTTGACTGCTAAATGTAGGGAGGACGCAGCAATGCAACTACAGATCAGGTTACATCTTCCATGAATGTTGCGAGGAATAAGGATGGCGAGCTGGGATGGGTACAGGAAGAAGTAGCTAAACTTGAGGAATTAAGGTGAAGGAACTAAAGCAGTATCTTATTTGTCTAAACCAAAATCAAAAGGTTGCAACACATGAGAGTGACATACATTTTGTTTTCTGTGTATGTTGTTTTGATAGCCGGGACATCGAGGAGGCGATAAGGTACAACAGGTTCCACAGAAGGTGTATTATGGCGTCTATTGTAGGTCCTATTTGGGGGAGCTTGTCTCGGCTGCAGCTTTTCCCAAAAGCTGTTTCTACTAGAAGCTGCCCCAAACAGTCCACAGCTTCTAAGAATCTGTAGTTATATATTCTGAAAAATGAACTAAGAAGTCAGAAGCTGGAGAAGCTGGGTTTCAGAGCTTTTCCAGATTCTCAGAAGCTGGCTACCAAACAGCTGCTTCTCAGAATCTAATTAAAGTTCTCCCAAACAGGCACGTAGTTGGGCTGCCCGTAGTTGGGCTCGGCCTTAGAGGTCTCTCTTGTGTCTGATATGCTCGTAGCTACAGGAAGGCCCTCATGGAGCATACTACCGGCTTCGAGGTCATCAGCCCATATGCACCAAGTACACACCTGAGTAGCCTGGGGTGGTGTCCGCTTCAGTTCCCCTTTTGTTTGTGAATTGTGATGTAGTATTAATTTATAGGTAACGATAACATTGCAAATATATTTCAAAACGCAGCAAATAATCTTAACAGGTGATATTTCAAAACGCAGCAAAAACAGTATGTTAATTAATTTAACAGGAACGGCATATTTGCTTACATGAGTATATATAGGGCATGGAAATATTCCTCGTTGTATTGTATAATTTTATCCAAATGTTTACGTAGCATATATAGGAATTATAGACACTGATGGAGAAATCGTTTTTAGTCCCGGTTCGTAATGGGATCTTTAGTCCGTCCACACCGCCGCGCAGGCCACCGTCTGGCCCGCCCTCCTCCTCCTCCTCCTCCTGCCACAAGCGAGAGGAGTTTGTGAGAACTAAGCCACAAGCAACTACACGAGATAAGGAAAGAAAAGAGATAAGGAGGAAGGAAAGAGATAAGGATTAGAGATGAAGAGAGAGAGAGAGGAGTTTGTGAGGAAGAAAAGAGATAAGGATTAGAGATGAAAAGAGAGAAGTTTGTGTGGACGGGAAAAAATGATAAGTACTAGGAATTATATAGTGCGTTTCGATCTTTAGTCCCGGTTTGTGTTATCAACCGGGACTAAAGATCCGAACTTTGTTACCAACCGGGACTAAAGATCCTGGAGGGCCTGACAGTCCCTGACAGCATGTAAACCGGGATTAAAGATTACGTAGTCCCATTCTACTTATAAACTGGGACTAAAAACCATCTTTAGTCCTGGTTTTTATTGCAGCCAGGATTATTGTGGTTATTGGTCAACCGGGTAAAGATGGTTTCTCCAGTAGTAAGAGATAGAGTACATCATTAAGGGGGTTCGGTCTTTACGTCATAACAAAGGCATACACAACCATAGAACAGGTTGAGCACCATTAAGTGTTCGGAGTAATTAGCATCATTACAAAAGGCATGCACAACCATAGAACAGATCGAGTTGCTAAGGGTTCGGAGTAATTAACATCATTACAAAAAGTCATGCACAACCATAGAACAGATCGAGTTGCAGTTCGTGGTATAGCGGCCACACTGACAGATCGAGTCTAGTTGCTCTTCTGCAGATTCAAATTATAATTGAAGCTAAGAAACATCACCAAAGTTCAACTTTTTCTCGGACGCGCAAAAGGATTGCATATCAATATATTAGTAGGAAAAGAGTTTTTATTACACAAAGCAATCAGCCAGACTGGCTTATACCTAGGGGGGAAGACAAAATAAAAAAAACCTGAGCTAGGAACTATTACGATGGTTAAAAACGCAACTCCAAACAGCGGGAGGGGGCAAAGCCACGCTACACTCCCAAGAAATCCCTAAAAACAGCAACGCCGATTAAAGACCACAGCTGGCCCTCCGAGCGGATGGACTCCAGAACCACCAGGACCGAAGCGAGCGCAGAGTTGAAAACCCTGGAGTTTCGTTCCTTCCACAGCTGCCAGGAGACTAGGAGAACCAAGGAGTCGAAGCCGATGTGGAGGTGCTCAGGTAAACAGGCACTGGAGGATGACCACCAATCCTGGAGCTAGCTGATCACCAAAGTTCAACTGGTACACGTCAAAAAGCTAATAGCATCACCAGATCAAAATGTTATGCCGCAGTGGAAGGCTTCATGGCGAATTCCTGAAACAATAATTCAATTTTATGTTCTCCTGGATACACATATCATTGTAAGATAAGTTAGAGCAAAAATTACAAAGAAAACATACCTTTCTTAGGATTGGCCAAATGTTATTTTCAATTTATTATGTAGTCTTGCTAATTGAACGCGAATATTAGGGAATGATCTAATATCAAATAATTAGAAGGGGTGCGACTTTGAACTCAGGTCGTCTAGCCCACCACCTTGTGGAACTAGCCGGAAGACCCCTGGGCGTTTCTCACTTGCTAATGGACGAACACATGGCCAAAATGATTTCCATTCGTGTGCCACATATGATAAAAAAACCACATGTATTCGACCTAGGAGCAATTCACCTAATTTTAAAAATTGAGGGGGGTATAAAATATATGTTATTAGAGATAAATTGAATTTAACTTTTTTCTTTAGGATAAGAGTACTATTCTAACCCGAAGAACACAAAGCAATTAGTAATCATATTTGAAAAAACTAGACCGGATGTCGAACCGGGCGAACTCCTGGTTCATAGGTTTAGTGGTCCATTCGTCGGGTTCAAATGCATAGCAGGAAACCTATAATTCAATATGTTTATATGGCATATCAGTGTCAAACAGCTAGTCTAAAGATGTAGGCAGCGAACTCTTGCCCAAGCAACTTGAGTTTCAACACCACCACCCCCTCCCCCCACCTCCTCACTATTTTTTTTACAAATAATCGCAATACCATGTAACTTGGGTAGTTAGGCCTTAGAGAGGCCCATTTCTGATGCATAAAAACTACTCTATAGGATCTCATGGAGACGGGATATGTGGATAACCATCCAACCTTATCCCTTCCCCTCCTATCTCTTTCTCTCCTTGAGCCTTTGCCATTCTCCTTCTCCGCCTCTCCTCCTTCGCCCCTCTTTTTTCCTCTCCCCCTCCTCTCATCCTTTCCACATAGAGCTTCTCTGTGCAAGCATGGCGATGGTGTAGTATGTCCCCAAAAAAGGGATATAGAGGCTTAGGCCCTCCTCACTGCTGGATCCGGCCTGAGTGCACATCGGCAACAAGGGCGGTGGGAGGCATCGATCTCGTGGCCCTCCTCCTCCTTCTCATGCTTTTGAGGCATATCAACACCCACTAGATCTAGGTCCCATGGTAGAAGGGCGCAATCAGGAAGAACGCAGGCCATTTGGAAGGACAATGACCGGTGTGGGCTCCTCGGCCTCCTCCTTCTAGGCGCATTGTCGCTTGTAGGACCCACATGTCAGTGACAACGATAAAAATAAAAATGGTGTGGCCCACCGCCGTTGCACGCATTCCCCACGCATCGCCTTCGCCTCCTCTATCGCATTGCCTTCATTGCATTTCCCATTCCAATCTACCACCGCTGTCGCCGGCCGCTGTCCCTCCTCCCCCACCGCCACCGCTCATGGGAGAGGAGTCGTCGGTCGGCCGCACACTAGTGAGGGAACTCGCTGGCCGGCCGCACGCGGGAGAGGATCTCGCTGGGAGACTGTGCGCGGGGAGAGGAGCTTGCGGGCCTGCCACACACGGGGGGAGGAGCTCGCCGGGAAGCCACGCCCCAGGAGGAGGAGTAGGCCAGCTGTGCGTGGGGAAGTAGCTTGCAGTCCAACCGCGTGCTGGGGAGGGAGCTCGCCGGCCAACTGCATGCAGGGAGGAGCTCTTGGTGGGCCACGTGTGGGGAAGGGAGCTCGCCGGTCGGCCACACATGGGTAGAGGAGCTCACCAGACAGCCGCGCGTAGGGATGAGCTCCTGGCGGGCCACGCACGGGGAAGGAGCTCACCGGCTGGCCACGCGCTGGGGAGGGAGCTCGCCAGTCGGCCTGCTGCTGTTGCTACTTCCGCTGTCTCCTCTTCCTCATCGCCACAGGCGTCGCCTACTACTTCGACTGCCACTACCTCAATCTGCAATCCCACCGCAACATCGACTTGCTATTTCCGCTTCGACGCCATTGTTGCAACCTCTCTTGCTGTCGGAGTTGCCACCTGCTGCTGCCATGATGCCTCTGTCGCCGTCTCCGGAGCCTACTCTCCCTTCCTCCTCGCTGTCGCCACCACCCACGGAGCCAGCTCACTACCACCGTTGTCGCCTCTGTTGTTGCCGGAATGTGTGTGTGTGAGAGAGAGAGAGAGGAGGAGGAGGAGGATGAAAATTAAATAAAGGAAAGAGGGATGGGAGGTAAAAAAAATTGGATGTTATGAGGTGGAAGTCGCTGAAATGTTGGTCCCACCTGCTAACTCAGCGAGTCAACCGCGGTCCAGCAGCCATGTCAGCAAGTCTGCGCGATAAGCAACGATGGCGATGACCTCGACGTGTACTCCTCGTGCAGCCAGCCGCCCGCACTGTGCTGCTGCTGCGGGTACGTCGCCTCGACATGGCGAAGATGAGGGAAAGAGAAGAGAGACAGAAAGTAGAGGATATACCCACTTACATGTGGGCCCTATAAGTTTTTTTATATTTTCTTTGCTGACTAGGATGTCATGTTAGTGAAACCAGCTATCCATACTGCTAGGGGACCTAATTAATTTAATCCAGTTTTGTAAGTTAGGGGGTCGAAATTTCCGGTATTGCAGTTTAGGGGCACTTACATAAAGATGAGGGATAAATGTCGACTTATTCCGAGTTTTGGAGCTGTTGGATCCGTTCCGACGACTGGCCCAGCCCAGCCCATCCCATCCCACAATTGTCCTCCTTCCTGTATAATAAAAATAAATAGAAAGGGATCGAGAAGTGAAACCTCTCGAGAAAGCCAAGAAGAGAGAAGCATCGTCGCATCACCTCGTCCCAAATTGAGCAAACCCTAGCCGCCGCCGCCGATCAATATCCTTGCTGCTACCTACTATGGCGATGCGCTACGTTGCCGGTAAGCTACGGGCCCCTGCCCCCGCCGCCGCCGCTCTCCGTTGCCCTTGATCCCTCTCCACCAACGCCTCCCAGTCCCAGGTCGGTTCGCCCCTCGACTCGTCGCAAATTGTTCGTGTTGGTCGATGAGTTTTATGCATCTCCATGCAATTGAGCTGCTAGTACGCATCGCTTGCTAGGTTGATTCGTGTCCAGATCTGTTCTGTGTTCATGCCCACCTTTCGTTTTCTTTGGGGGAAAAACCCCCAAACTTTGAGCTTGCATGCAGTTTCAAATTTAGCTCCCGGTATGTGGCATACTTTAGTTCTTGGCTTCTCTTGATGAGATCATGGGGTAGTTAAGGTGGAGGTAGAAGTTGGTCATTATTTTTTTTCCTCATCCACCACTTTTGAGACTTATTGTCAATTTTCTTAAAAGATGTTAGTTTAGGTTGGGTGGTTCAAAATCTCATATCTTTATTTGTCTGATGTTAGTTTAGATTGGGTGGTTCAAAATCTCATATCTTTATTTGTCTGAAAAGATACTACTCCCATGATGTTGTACTGTATTTTCAGCGGTCAAATTTGCATTATTTTTTTAAGACCATGTCTAAAACATGTTAGCAGAGTGTAACTGTTATTGTCCACCTGTTGCTTGGTTCTGATGATGACGGGACAAACTTATGATGCCAAGAATCTGTAGCTTTAAGACTTGATCCCCTGTGAAAATTAGGGGTGCAGTCTCTGCTTGCTTAGTAGCGTCGTTGTCGATCAAGTATCTTATATGCAGATGAAAGGATAGTATGTGTATCATGCATGACCATTTCCACTAGGATGCCACACATCTCACAAACAAATCCACACTAGTCATTTACTAAGAAAAAAAAATCATTGAACTAGAGCTACTATTTGGTTGCTGAAAACGCAAGATGCTTGTAGGGAGTACCTAGTCCCAAGAGCTTCAGTTAAGAGTGAGCTCGCATAGTTGGCACATGGAAATTCCTGTGGCGAACTAGATGAATACTTTGAAGCACGAATCGGTTTGTTTACAAGGTTTAGATGTACCCGTGTCTTGTCTTACTAATATCCTTACTCTGAATTGTTTGTTTGAAACTAGACATTGCCATCTCAGCTTGTTTTCTTTAACTGCTAAATCCAGGGAGGACGCAGCAATGCAACTACAGAGAATGTTGCGAGGAATATGGATGGTGATCTGGGTTGGGTACGGGAAGAAATAGCTAAACTTGAAAAGTTAAGGTGAAGGAACTAACATTATTTATTCTTATATTTATCTAAACCAAACTTAAAAGGTCCCAATGCATGATACTAGTAACTAACATACATTTGTTTCCTCTGCGATAGACTGGAAATCGAGGAGACAACAAGGTACAACAAGCTCCACAAGCGGTGTTTAATTGGGTCTGTGTTTGCTGGGTTTGGCCTTGGAGGTCTCGCTTGTGCCTGGTATACTCGTAGCTATAGGAAG
Source organism: Oryza meridionalis (assembly GCA_000338895.3). Taxonomy (NCBI): domain Eukaryota; kingdom Viridiplantae; phylum Streptophyta; class Magnoliopsida; order Poales; family Poaceae; genus Oryza; species Oryza meridionalis. Next base: position 2,979,802 of record CM002530.2, on the reverse strand, counting down.
GCCCTCAAGGAGCATTTTGACAACCCGATCATTTGGATGCCGCTGTATTCAACATCTTCGCCTGAGTAGCCTGGGTTGGGGGTCCAGTTCACTTATCCTTTTGTTGTCATGTAATAATGTTTGACTCTGGCATATGGCATGTGATTTGGGGTAATGCTTGCAAGAGCTAACTAGCGCACACTCTAGCTTACAGTATGTGCTTGTGCCGAGTTATATTAGACCAATTAACTCTTATGTAAGACCAAATGAAGTCGTTTTCACAAACAGCTTGTGGCTATGACATATTTATGCTGGGTTAAGTTGCTGCTATTGTATGGGTTAGATGAAAGATACAGTTATGCATGCATGTTCAAGTGGTTGGCTGTAGGTCTCAGGAACACTAGCAGATAAAAGATTAGTACATCTCGGTCCGGTGCATGTTCGTTAATAGCTCATTCCCCTCTCTTGAACATGTTCATTATATATACTAGTGAGCGTGTACGTGCAAGGCACTTCGATATATACAATTGAAGAAAAAAATATGGTTATTGATGATGCACGTCGATATGTACAATTGAAGAAAAAAATATGGTCATTGATGATGCACATTGACATGTACTGATACATTAAATATCATCATAAGCACTGATAGAAAAAAATATTGTAAGCATTGCATTGATTCATTACGTGCCAAAGAATATTCTGTCTTAAACGTATCATTAATATAAACGTATCGGTTTATCTAAAAAAAAGAATATTCTGTCTTTAGAGTATTGATAATTTTGCGGTTTATAATGTCAACCCTAGACAAGACTGCAATAACTCATACGTAGAATCCAAACTTTCAACTTCAAATTAACTATTAAAAGAAAGGAAGCTTTGACCAGCTTCGATGCAATCAAGCACCAAATTTCATAGTTTTCTTGTTCTATTTGATTAGCATTGGTACCCCGGGTATAATATGATGTCTATTTCCAAATCATAGATTTAGGCAACATTCAAGATCAAGAGAAGAAACAGACTTGATTAATATGAATACAAGACAAGTTAGTACAAAATTCGAACAAAAAATTATCGAACAATTTCCAGCGGGCTTTTCTTACAGATATTCTGGTGACTGTATTTACAGATCTAATCAAGCTGTTTGGTCCAATCAAAGGGCTCCCAGTCCTTCATGAAATTAGCAACAGCTTGTTTCTGGTTATCCATCGATTCAAGCCTGGAATTTAAGGTTACCACACGAAGCATGGAATTGAGATTCAAGAAATCAATTTGCAACAGAAGAGAAGCGCCTGTTCACTATTGTTGTAGTGAGGATTGGAAACTGATTATAATTATTCAGCTGACCTTAAATTGCAAAACATAAAATTATTTCAGATTTGCAAGAACTAATCAAAAGCAAAAATGGCCTCAGTTTTTTGAAGAATGTGCATTACTTAACCATCATGTGCTACAGGAGAAATAGTGACAAATAAATAAATTAGGATTAGGATGCAAAACAGATCAGGAATACCAAAGGTAAAAATAGTAGTCAATCTGTTTTTATCAGTAACTATCATCTACAGCAAAAGAATAGGCCAAGAGTGTATCTGCTCTAAGGAAAATGCTGTTGTAGGAAGCAAAATCAACATCAGAACTCATCATTGGCAAATTTTCAGGCAAAATAAGCATAATAACAGGCTCATGTATCTGTTATTACCAGCCAATGTCAAAAGATACAGGTAAGAGTAGGCCTCAGATTTGCAAAAATGAATGTGAGTTTGCAACATGGTGTGCATCACTAGTTCAGTACACCATCAGCTGCAGTACAAAAATCCTTCACTAACAACTAACAGAAAAATGGCATATGGCTATGATAGTACTGTTTGAAGCTGTGGAACATAAACCGTACATATAGTCATCTAGTTTGAAAACGAAATCAAAGTGGCAATCTAATATCTGACAGCTAGAAAAAGAAGAACAAGTGCCGAACAAAAATCTGTTCACATGGATCACAAATAGCACATATCAGAATTCACAATCCATTCTTACGCATCACAAATCAGCACTATTATTCATCAGTTGCATCCTTCACAGCAAGAAAAATGACAAGTGCAAATAGCTAGACCAAGTTTATATCTGTCATTACCAGTGGATGAACAAGGGTAAAGCAAGTGCAAAAGGATGAAATTTAACATAAGGTAAAGATCATGCAACAATAATATGGTGTTCACTACCACCCTTAACCATCACATAGCCAAATATACATAATTTGGTGTCCCACTACCGCCTTAACCATCACATAGCCAAATATATCCTACCAAAAGAACATATGGTGTCCACTACCACCTTAAGCAGCACTTAGCTTTAGCCCAAAAAAAACAAATGGTGTCCACTACCACCTTAACCATCATTAAATACAAAATATGGTGTCCACTGTCACCTCTCTGTAATGGTTAGCTAAATAGTTAGATGCTCTCAGGGTGATGCTATTCTAGGAACTTCTTAACCCAATGTGCACGATGAGCCTCATTCTTCTTTTGGTACAGCTTAATGGCTGGGCTTAGATTTTGGACCACGTGCAACAGCTGGCATCACAAACTCCTGCAAAACAGAGATTTCAATTGTATTAGTTCCTTCGCAGCCATAGGAATTGGAGGAACAAAACTTGAACTTAGGGTGTGTTTAGTTCACGCCAAAATTGGAAGTTTGGTTGAAATTGGAACGATGCGACGGAAAAGTTGAAAGTTTGTGTGTGTAGGAAAGTTTTGATGTGATGGAAAAGTTGGAAGTTTGAAAAAAAAGTTTGGATCTAAACTCGGCCTTACACTTTTCAGGATAGGCCGAATCCTCTCCTGAATTTTGCCCTTGAAATTGTTTTTGTATTCATTCTCCACCATCTTGTAATTGATGACGCCTTTGTACTCTTGTCTCAAAATGAACCTAGCAAACATATATAAGATAAGATGTTACAAATAAGCAAAACAGCAAAAATAAAAAGAAGCAATATAATATAGTAAGAGTAAATTTCACTTTGGATCATCTTTATTAACCAAAATTTCACATTGGGCTAGGGCTAGGCTCATGTTTTCACTTAACACCATGTATAATTACCGTTGTTTGCACTTTGGACCTGGTTTTATAGTTACCATTACACGAGTTGTTGTCTAGGTGCTTAGTAATTTACAAGAAATAATGATATGGAAATTTTTGCCATGCAAATATGCTTAGCGCAAGAACAACGATTGTAACATGTTATAGGATATCCTATCAGATTAATGGGACTTCATTACTACTACATATGAACATTCACAACCCTCATACTAGAGAAAAAATTGGAGAAATATTGAGTTTAAGAATTAATTTTCTAGAAAAGATATTACATGTTTTACAATACCCAACACTGTAGTGTTAGTACAAATTGTTGAATTCTAAGTTTTCTAACACAAAAGAAATGAGATCAGATCTACAATCATTATACTATGTGTAATTTGTGAAACCCGGTCCAAAGTGCAAATGATGGTAACAATATATGGTGTTAAGTGAAAATATAAGTCTAACTCTAGTCCAATGTAAAAAGGTTGACCAAAGTGAAATTTACTCTAATAGTAATGAGCACTTACCTCTCTCTCACTAATACTTTCAGCAATGCCTTATTCAGTTTAGTTTCCTGCACCCCCACATTGAACAAAAAAGCGCCACAAAGCCTCTGAAAAATCAAATAAAGTATTAAGCACATAGTATGGTTATTAACACAATACTATTTATGGACTGGTTAAGACTAATTTTAACTTACTTTTAGATATTTTGCCCCCTTCTGATTTGGCAATGGAGTTGACGGCAAATGCAAGGATAGATGACCAGTCGGTTTAATAGTTAAGGATTTCCTCATTGAGCTTCTGATAATGAGCAGGCCTGGGTTGTCCAGACAACCAGTGGACAAATCTTTTGATTGGGTTAATGGACTCCACTGCACTGCCGGCCAAATCATCAATGTAATCGTGCATTTTGACGGAAATGGTATGATCATCAAGGATATCGATGATGAAACCCTTGAGAAACCCATTAACATCTACTCGCCTAGTGAAAACCCCAAAAAAGTAGACACCAAAAGAAATAGTGACCACTGAAGCCATGAGAAATAAGGAAGTTGTTGCTAGGCTGCCCTTGCTCCTCTCATTTTTCTCCACCGCTCTATCAGAAGAAAAGAAAAGGGGAGCAAATAAGTATAGATCAGGAGTAAAACATGAGATGAGGAAAAAAAAGATGCAAATCTACAAATTTAAATTGTACCAACAAACAACAAACAAAACAAATTGAGGAGAAAAAAAGAAGAAGAGAAATTTCAAACTCACATGGTTAGCTTCTAAAGTGTTTGAGCGTATTCTTTGAGGAGGGCCTTGTGCGAGCCGGTGGTCTTGACGAGCATCTCCATGTTGGTGAGGATCCGGGAGAGATCCAAGTCGACGGTTTTTGTCCATCCGAGGAAGCTCCCGCCTCTGGGTGCACCACCATCGCGGCGAACCAGGCTGCCTGATGAGGAGAAGGCCCGTGGCTTGGGCGGCAGCGTCGGGGAGGGGAAGGCCGCCCTCGGGAGCAGGTGGAAGCGCGCTCCGGCAGTGATGACAACGCCGTGGCGCGTGGTGGCGGTCGGGGAGGGGAAGGCCGCCCACGGGTGCACGTGGACGCCGCCGCCGCCGCCGTAGCGTGGGCCGGCAGCGTTGATGACGGAGGCCGCCCTCCTCCTCCCGGCGAGCACCGTGGAGGCCAGACGAGCTGCTGCCATGGCCAGTGGGCGGCGGCGGCGGCTAGGGTTTTCCCCTTTGCTTTCCCAAAGTGGGAGGAGGGAGATTTTGAGTTTCTGTGAGTGGAGAAGGAGAGTGGGTAGGTAAGCTAAGCGCGGTGATTAGGGTTAGACTCCATGCATGGTAAGCTAGCTTAATTAGCTTAGCTATCCTCTCTCTTCTGTTAGTTACTACCACTACTTCACTCCTACTGGAGTACTATTAATTACTAGTATAGTCCTAAACAGTTAATGAATGACGTATTTACGACTAGTCGTAACTGCTTTTTTTTTTCTATTCGCTTCGGGAGAGCCAGCCATGGTCTTATTTTATGGGTGTTTGCAAACCTTTCTCGCTTGTGTGCTGCCTGACGACTGACAAAAAGAAAATAACTTGATCGTCAATTAAGGAGTAGTAAGTATACTTTAGTTTAGTAGTGTACCAAGAAATTGTTTAAGCTTCCTTCTTCCCAAAGTTGTTCTGGTTTGAAATTAAAGGAGCAGTGTATGCAACGTTTTTTTAACGACTCGCACAAGACGGTGTGAAATTGTATTGATAGAACAGGAAAAAATTACAAGATTACAATCCTGGAGGGTTGTAACCAGGAAAAAGAAAAAAACTATACCACCACCCACACGCCGACATCGCCAACACACAAGTCCAGGAGAAGGCTAACACCGGACCGATCGCCGCTAAGCGTGACCGACCGCCACTAGACCAATAAAGAGATACAGACGACATCGTCCCCTAGGGGATGCTAAAAATAACGTCTTCAAGAAGAGTTACTCTTATGCAACGTGACAGACGGTGTAGAAAAGTTTGTACCGTACCCTCTGCAGGCTGCATCCGATATTCATCGCTTTCTGCCGTTGAGACGTGTCCTCTCTCTCTCTCGATGGGATAATCTCCCAGTCTGCGTTGCACACTGCAAATTAAGCTTTTAAAACAAATCACTAGTACTCCACTACTCCACTCTCCTACAGATGGGACTTGACAAGGATTCGGAAAAACAAGGCAGCCACGTACTATTCTGTCAAAAAAAAATCAAATTTTAGCTATGAACTTGGACACATTAAAATTTTTTTGGATGAGGGGGTATACTCCTACTTTCTAGTACTCCGTATACTACTACTCCTCCATGTGTCCATTTTTAAAAAAAAAAACACTCGCAGAATGCCAGATACGAACAGTGGATAATGATTTATGGTCGTACTAGTAATAAGATTTAAAACCAATAATTAGTATCCAGATAATACTGTACGTAGCTTAAAATGGCTGTCCATACAGTATGTACTCCACTAGTAGTCCATCGGGCGGTTCTTTGAGGGGTGTTTGGATCCGGTCTCATAGGATGTTTGACACTAATTTAAACTATTAAATATAGATTAGTTACAACACTAATTATATAGATGGAGGCTAATTTACGAGACGAATCTATTAAATTTAATTGATACATGATTTGATAATGTGTAATGCTGCATTAAATATATGCTAATTATGAATTAATTATGCTTAATAGATTTGACTTGCAAATTAGCCTCTATTTATGTAATTAGTCTATATTTAATACTTTAAATTAATATCAAACATTCGATTTGGTAGGAAGTAAAGTTTAGTCTATCTATCTAAACACCCCCAGACCCCCTAAATAAAGCCTAGCAATTCCACGTGCTAGCACTACGCGGATAAAAATAAAAAGAGGCTATTCTATTCTTACAGGTTGATGATGATGATGGTATATTAACTTTATGGACGGATGGACAAGCAAGCTAAAGGGGCCAGGCTCATGTTGATGAATTAAAATACCATCAAATTATAAACGTCGCCCAAAAAGTTACTCCCTCCGTCATATAATATAAGGGATTTTGAGTTTTTGCTTGCAATATTTGACCACTCGTCTTATTCAAATTTTTTTAAAATTATTAATTATTTTATTTGTGACTTACTTTGTCATCGGGTGATACCCGTAAACCGGATATAGAGAGTATTGGTGTACGCTGGTACAAGGGTCTACGTAGTACGACATCAAGTAAACAGAAGGCGAAGATTATACTGGTTCAGGCCCCTTGATAGGTAATAGCCCTAATCCAGTTGGTATAGGATTATATGATGGAAATCACAGGTTACAAAGGGAACAAAGGAACTCGATGGAACCAACGAGATCGTAATCGAGTTAATTCGACTAGACCTCTCGGCGATCTGGCTTCCGCGGGCTCCGACTTCGTAGGCTGTGGTAGTGGTGTTGGCGGTGAGAGATTCGATCCCTTAGGTCCTCCCAGGGGGTCCTTTTTATACCGCAGGTCAAGCAGTCTCCAAGCAGGACTCGGAGACGTCGAACCGCACACGGTACGTTGACAACCTAATCTTGTCCGAGTAGGTCTCTTTACATCTGCCAATTCCGCGAAGGATTTCCTTAACTCATACAGAGAAATGTTCATGTATGCACGGGCATGCCATATCGATATGTGACATATATCGAAGAGTAAGGGGTATCCCTAACCCGTAACCCTGACATACTTTATTATCTACAATACTTTAAGCACAACTTTTCGTTTTTTATATTTACAGAAAAAAATATGAATAAGACGAGTGGTCAAATGTTGTAAGCAAAAACCGAAAATCCCTTATATTGTGGGACGGAGAGAGTACATCATTACATAGGAGTATTGGAGTTCTGGAGTTATGTAAACACGTTTCCTGATTAAGATGATCATCTTATCTCAATTTCCATCGTTACGTTTTTCAAACTATTTTAATAAATAATTTATATATAGAAGTTGCCTTGCAATATTATAAATACGTTTGTTTTTAAGTTTATAATAATCAAAACTTAATTAATCATGTATACGCCACTAACGGTTTTCTCATCCCTTATACGCGTTGAGTTGATATTTATCTTAATCTCTCTTAAATACCTCCTCCGTCAAAAAAAAACCTAATCCTAACTATAAATCTAAACATATACTTGTTCAGGACAGGGTACATGAATATCCATTCATATCAGGATTTTATTGGGTAAGATAAATTGACAAGATATAAGTACTATAACTCTCTTCGTTTTATATTATAAGATTTTCTAGCTATGCTAGCTAGCGCCGCCACCTCTCCACACTTTAGGCCAACACCATCACCACATATGGACACATGCATTAGCCATCAGACATTACAGGTGCTCATGCCCAGCCTTAATGCACTTGCATGCTTGCTTGGTCTCACGTGTAAGCTATCTTGACTCAACTATTACCGACAATCACGATCGGGCCCGATGCGCCGAATTGAGGATGCTGCTGCACAGACAGCATGTATTGTTGCTCGCCGAATTGAAGCTGTACATTTTTTTTTCGCAAATTAATCGCCCAACTTTTTTTTTGCTAGATTTGGTGCGATCGATGGCCGGCTTGCCTCGACGTCTGCCGCGTGCCGATGCCGGTCGCTATTCCCACCAGCTGCGGTTGCCAGAGCTTCGTTCCGATGGGGTTTCCAGCAGCTTTCCCGCATGTTGCTGCTGGTTGAGCTCTGGGAAGGTGACCCATCGGCAGCACACGCCACACGATGCCGGATCACGGAGATTGAGGACGGCGATAGTGGCGGCGTCGAGCACGCCAAGGTCGTGGGGTGAAAAAATTTGCCCACAGTTTCCGCAAAACTAATTATATAATAATAATATTTTTACCAATGCTTACCATTTTTAAAATTTAGTTTTTTTAATTTATGTCAGCGTAGTATTGAAGTCGACACTAAATAGATAAATTCATAAATATGAAAAATTTTTGACCGTTTCCATTCGTTTTCGAAAAAAATAATAAAATAATGATACCGTTTCCGACCAATTTCATCTCTGCCGGCAAGCTATGCCAACACGTGGTACGCTGCGCTCCCTTTAGAAAGGCGAATGCGGCGGTCTGTTTGCGCAAGCCTGTTCGAGCGGCAATGCCGCTGCCAACGCAGGCGTGCCTATACGGTTAAGTGCTACGAGCGCGCCACTAGTCCAAGAGAGATGGCGACTCCTAATGCCACGTCATCTAGAGGGAATCACGTGATGCCACGGTGGTAGGGGGACGGCGCCAAAGATGTTGACACCGTTCTGTTGGACTATAACGCCAGGCACTCTAGCGTTCTAAAAATGATCATTTATTGAATAAGCTTTTTAAAAATTTTATTTGAAAAATAAGTTTTTGAAAAAGATCAAAATATAAAAAAATCCAAGTCATTCTATCAGCTTGTAGCTGGTCTAGTCTATTTGCCACTTTCATAAGTGGTGCTTAACGATTTGTCACTAGCCCCACATGTCATAGATACATGGGAACCCAGATGTCACATACAATAAGCGGTAAATTGTTAATTGCAATATCACAATAGTGGCAAATAGTTAAATTTCCCGGTTAATGGGGTAGTAGGAAAGTGTTGTATCAGCCTTGTTTTTCTGCACCCTCTCAAGTCCAATCGCATACAGTATACTGTAGGAATAGGAGTGAAGCAGTACAGGACTTGGGTACATCATTGCATCAAGATCTTGACACGTTTATCAATACGTTTATCAAGAAGTAAGTACTATACTAGTACAATACAGGAGTACAAGTCTGCCTTGCAGCCTGCACCACGTTCTGCTCCTATCGAGGAGCAGACCAACAGATCAGCTATCATCACCTCATGCTCACGCCCTACTGTAGCTACGGGTAATACTAGCACCAGCTGTAGTCTGTACAAGGAGTACCGTACTTCACCTGCTGGTAGTATACCGTATTGTCAATTTAACGTTTTATAGTAGCCAAATTAAGGTGATATCAAAAATACCAAATTGCCCCCGTTTATTTGATTCAGTTCTCCATCCTCTATCACCATTGTTGACCGTGCATATCTGTGGTATGCTGAGTCTATTAATCGCGTGCATCAAGCAGGCTAGTATAGCTATGTTTAGTTCACATTAAAATTGAAAGTTTGGTTGAAATTAGAACAATGTGATGGAAAAATTGGAAGTTTGTGTGTGTAGGAAAGTTTTGATGTGATGGAAAAGTTGGAAGTTTGAAAAAAATCCTTTGGAACTAAACACGGCGTATGCCTCACCACCTGCTTTGGCGGCTCCAGCTGTTGCTGCCACTAATCCCACTGCGCCCAAGTTGCAGGCTGCCGCCACAAATCCCGTCACCCATCTGCAAGGTGCTGCCGTTGCTGCTGCTGCTGCCAGCGACCAGTCTACCGCCGACGAAGCAACCGCCGGGATGCCCCTCTGCGTCGGAGAAGTATCGAGATGCATGCTGCTCCGCGGTCTCGGTGAGGAACTGGACGCCATTGGCGTCGAGCACTCCACCATAACGGCACTTGCATCCACCTTGCCTTCCTCCACTTGCCTGCTTGGGTGTGGCCCTTCTGTCTAGCTTAGTCATGACCTCCGGGCCGCCGTGCCATTGCCCACATTGATTGTGACACGAGAAAGGAGAGGTGAGGAGGCTACTAGGCTAAGGATTGGGGATCAGGGTAGGAGAGGTTGGGGATCAGGGTTGGGGGCGACAGAGGAACCAGGTCAAGGCAGGGAAAATAGGGGATGGGCGACGGTGGAGCCAGATGGGGGTGAAGACATGGCCCACACCCCCATCTCTCTCCCCACGCACACAATCTGCCTGCGTGGATAGGCATTACCACACGCCACGTGTGTACTGTGAACGCTACTTATCACTACTAGGCTTGAGATGAGATTTGACGAGTGTACAGAAAAAACAACGCAGCCACGTCATAGAAATAGTGACGTGGTTTCGGGGTAATAGTAGTATATAAGCTCGGATTAAAACTTTAATTATATAAAAGATACTCCTAATTAGCTGACCTAGAAAATTATGTTAGTACTAATATTAGAGTAAATTATGTATCTTCAAAATTAAGCAAGGTAGTGGATATACTCCATCCGTCCTAAAAAATCAACCTAGTACTGAATATGACACATTATAGTACTATAAATTTAGATGTAAGGGCTTTTACAATACGTCACGAATCGGTACCGATCATGCCACGTCACGTACACTAGGAACTTTATTTTGCCACAAGCTTCACAATGCATACAGAGTTTGTCCCAGCGTCGCGCGGCTTGAAAGCCCAAGAACGAGTTGCTTCGATTGGACGCGCGGTCCTGGTTTTCGTGGTTCCGGCTACATATGTGGAGAATATTTCGCTGGATTCGTCGACGTGTTTCGCATAGGCTGAATGCCACGCCGACACATTGTAAAAGCTCTAATATATCACATTCAGTTCTAATTCATTTTTTCTAGACACAGAGAGTACTTAAGCTTTTTCCTTGGCCCTCCGCCAATTAATTGATCGGAATACTCCTTTTAATTGACGGCTAGGGTTTTAGGGCAGTTTGTCCCCTCCTTTTGCTTTGTGAGAGGAGAGTACAAATGGAGTAGCTGAGCTGCCTCCTCTCCTCTCTAGGCTAACTCCATTATTAGGGTTAGTGCTTGCTAAGCACTAAACACTGACCGTTATTAGGGTTAGTGCTTGCTAAGCGTCAGCGTGGACGATTAGCTCTGTTCCGACCAGCAATAACGGTCACTACTTCTTTCTTTCTTTTTTTCCCTCTCCCTTTTAATGCGTGCTTTTGCCTACTTCGTCAGGAATTGAAGAATTTATTTATGTGATTTGATTCAACTAAACATCCATCGAACAATATAATCCTACTAATAATTAATTCATTGGAAGGAGTATTAATTAATTAGCTATGTGTGGAGGCCATGAGTTCTTTTTTTCTCTCGCTACCTAATGCACGCTGCAAAAAAAATTGATGCTAGAAACAAAAATATGCGTATATAGCCATATATTACTTTCCAGTTAGCATTCACGCACTAGTTGCGGGCTCCCGTATCACTCTCGCGTGGGTGGCTCGGAGGCGAAACCACATCCTCCCTCGCCGCCACCCTCCTCACCCGCTCTCACTATCTCGCCGCCGCTGAAGCCCACCGCTGGAAACCGCGCAGCTAGCTGGGAAGGCGGCGGTAGGGAAAAAAGAGCCGGCGAAGCTCCTCCTCGGCGCAGGAGGCGGAACGGCGCTCGTCAGGCGGGAGGCGGCGGCCGGTGGTTTCTCCGACGTGGGGTGCGGATCCGGCACCGCCCGACCGAATCTGGTTCCCCTGCAGCTGCTAGGTTATGGCCGGGGATCGCCAGGGTTAGGCGGCGACGTGCGGCAGCATGGTGGGAAGCTCTAGACGGCGCAGCGGAGACGGGGACGGCGGCGTGCGATGGGGGCGGCGAAACAACTGTCTCCTAGATGTGTGAGCTATGGGCCGGCGCATGGGCGACAACGGCAGCGGGAGGTGGACACGGGGAAGGAAGAGATCGATAGCTTGTCTCCTAGACGCGTGAGCGAGGACATTAGCCGGAGGTGAAGGCGAGAGAGGAGACCAGGCGATGCGACGGGTCGCGTGTGCGGAGGCGACGGTGGCACGTTGGGACACACTGGACGGCACGCCGTTGACGGGGATGACGGGGTGCCGCAAGGCGCGGCGTGGCTGTCTCCTGGACGCATGAGCTACGGGCCGGCGCGCGTGCGACAACGACGGCAGGAGGTGGAGGTGGGGAAGGATGAGACCGACGGCTTGTCTCCTAGACGTGTGAGCGACGATGGCAGCCGGAAGTGGAGGAAGGGAAGGAGGAGACCGGCGACACGACGGGCCGCATGTGCGGAGGCAACGGCAGTGACGACGTCAAGCTTCGCCGATCTGGAGCCTAGCGACAGTGAAGGCAGGAGAGAAGGATACGGCAGGCGGTAGGGTTGCAGTGGCGGCAGCGGCAGTAGGAGCTGACTGGGCGTCAGGTGGCACGGTCGGCAGCGGCCGAGGCCGGTGCGGCGTGGGAAGGCGAGCACGGTGTGGAGACGCGGCCGGCGACGGTTGGAGACCGCTACGGTGTGTGGAGGCGAGCCCGTTGTGGTGGTGTGGCTCGGTGACGGTTGGAGACTGTTGCAGTGCGTGGAGACATGGCCGCCATGGACGCGAGGTGCTACCGACGATTGTTGGCTTAGCGCAGCCAATAGAGGTTGGCAGGTTGTGGAGCACGAGTGATAGGCTCCTAACGTTCAGGTAATAGCCATACTTCTGTGGTTGGTTGAAGCCGGTGTTACCTTTATATATATATATATCAGTATCACACGAGTATAATATTTGGGATGATCTGGTTTAGTCTCTGTCAGCGTAGTGGTGTAGAGCTCTCACATGTGGCTTGCCTTCGCATTTGTCTTAGCATGTCTCCTCTTCTCCTTGGAGTCTTGTATTTATACTCTGGGTGTCCCTTATCCAAGTAAAACTAGGAAAATCGAGTATGGATACGATCCGAGTAGTCGTTCCGTGCCTAAGTAGAACTCAACATCTTTTTCTTATCTGGAATACCTTTCATATATGAGGCTGGATTCTGTAGAAGACGTAATATATGGTAAGCCCTGTATATCCTAACACAAAAATATTAGGTATATTTTATCTATAACATTGACAAATATTGCTAAATTTTCTACAAACTTAGTCAAATCTAAAAAGTTCTACTTAGAAAAATGTCAAAAATATCGCAACATTTCAAAGCAAAAGAAACATATATTATCAAACTATATTAAATGTTAATTTAATGAACCTAATTTGATATTGTTAATTTTTTTCTTATAAATTTGATCAAACTGAAAAATGTTTGGTTTAGAAATAAAAAGTCAAAGGACTTATAATATAAGAAAAATAAAAATTCTGATTAAAAATGAAAAGAAAATGTTGGGGCTTGTTTGGTGGAGCTGGAGCTCAACTAAACAGTTTCAGGTCCACTAAAACTGGGAGTGAAGCTGGGTGGAGCTCTCTCACAAAATAAACTAGAGTTGTTGAGCTGGGTTTAGGCAGCTCCACAACTTCACGACAAACCTAACTCCTAGAGTTAAATTTAGGAGTTGGAGCTGTACCAAACAAACCCTTGGTATACTAGTCCGTGTTGGAGTTGGAGCTGTTGGATCCGTTCTGACGACCGGCCCAGCCCACAGTTGTGTTCCTTCCCATAATTCCAATAAATAAATAGAAAGGGATCCAACGGAGAAGTGAACCCCCCTCGAGGAAGCTTCGTCGCCTCGCCTCGTCCCCAATTGAGCAAACCCTAGCCCGCCGCCGCCGCCGCCGCCGATCAATCTCCGTCTGCTATGGCGATGCGCTACCTCGCCGGTAAGCTGCGGGCCCCCGCCGCCGCCGCTCTCCGTCGCCCTCGATCCCTCTCCACCAACGCCTCCCAGTCCCAGGTCGGTTCGCCCCTCGACTCGTCCCAGATCGTTCGTTTCGATCGACCAAGTATTGCAATTCAACTGCTGGTATAGTATGTACCGCTAGCTAGATCGGTTCGTGTCCAGATCTGTTCCGCATCTGCCGACCAATCGACCTCACCTTGGCGGCTAGCCCAAAAATTGTTTTCATTTTGTTAGGGGGACAATAGAAATCCAAACTCCAAATTAGCTCTATGTGGCCTACTTCAGTTTGTTTTCTATGGTCAGTTGGTTGACAAATTTTTAGCCCAACCCTTAGGATTGTCTTTAGATCGTGGGGTGAAGGTGGTGGTTGGTGATTTTTTTTTTTCTCTTCGCTAGTACAATTTTCGAAACTTGCAGTCATTTTTTTTAAAAGAAAAAATAAACTAAAGTTTTGATTGGAATTTTGATGCTTGAATATCACGCATCTCTATTTGTCTGAAACCATACTACTCCCATCTTCTAGGTTCTAGCCGACTGTATATTTTAGCTGTCAAATTTCTTTTTTTTTTTTAACCACTGTCCAAAACATGTTCCCGTACGTAGCAAAGTGTAATTGCTAGTGGCCACCTGTTGGTTCCAAGTTGCAACGATGACATAATAAACTTATGATGGTAGAATCTGTAGCTTAAGGTATGGGTTCCTGTGAAAACTAGGGGTGCAGTTATCTCTGTTTGCTTATTACCATTGTCAGTTCAAGATACTTTGTTCTATACAGATGAAAGGTAATGTTGCCCATGTTGTTTGTTGCACCTTGAACACAAGCTAGTTAGTACGTACTCAGCCCTTCAGCTAAGGGTAACCTCACATAGTAGGTGGAAACTTGATGTCTATCGATGAATACTTTGAAGCATGAACTGGTTCTTTTTCAGATTTACTTATTATTACTCAGTACTCTGAATTGTTCGTTTGGACCTCTACATTATATTGCCATCTCAGCTTGTTTTCTTTAACACCTAAATCTAGGGAAAGTGCACCAATGGAAGTACTGCAGAGCTTGCGTCTTCCATGAAGGTTGTGAAGAATGTGGACGAGACAATTCGACAGCTACATGAAGAAGTAGCTAAAATGGAAGCTGCAAGGTGAAGGAACTAACATTGTTTTCATTCTTATTTAAACCAACTCAAATGGTCTTGAGGCATGATAGTAACATATGGCTGTTCTCTCTGTTTTGTTTTGATAGCAAGGAAATAGCGGAGATAATAAGGTACAACAGGTTCCACAGAAGGTGTATAATGGGGTCTGTTGTCCTTGGGGTGGGTCTTGCAGGTGTCTCCTGTGTCTGGTATACTCGTAGTTACAGGAAGGCCCTCAGGGAGTATTATGTTGTCGGCTTGGAGATGGAAAACAAGTATTCACCACGTACTCCTAACTAGCCTGGGCACTGCCCCCTCGGGTGTTCAGTTCCCCTTCTGTTGCAACGTGGTGTATGGCATGCGCTATGCCGAAGATGTGGTGGATATGTATGCAAGGGCCAGCGCTTGTGTATGTGCCGTATTTTGTGTTAAACCAAGCACCTCTTTTGTACGTAAGACCAAGTTGCCGTCATTTTAAACTGCCTGTGGTTGTAGTGATACCGAAGGACAACGTATTTTATGCTTGTTTGTTATTGTAAGGTTGACCTAAAAAAATTCAGCCATGCTTGTTTTAAGTATTGGTCGGTGCAAGTTCTCCGGAACACTAGCTAAATTATTTGTTACTATTGAGTTTGACGAAAAAAATACGTTTCTGTGCAAGCTTCTCGATCAGTATCCTGAACTAAAGTTCTCTCTCTCTTGATGCGTTTTCTTTGGCTGTTCTTGGTCATTCCACACTTTTTTTTTTCTAATTCAGTAATCTGGGTAAGAACAACTAATGTTGTTTCCTACACCTTGCAGCTTCAACTTTAGCTCTTATTTCAAGTTGCAGTCGTCTACTCTTTCCTCGTCCCTAGATTTTGTAGTTCCATTGCTGCATCCTCCCTAGATAAATGAAAAAGAATAACTGAACTGGAGCTGTAATTTTGTTGCTGAAATGATGTAGGGTGTGTTACAAGCCTGAAAATATAAGTAATAGGTGGAAACTAATGTCTATAGATGAATACTTTTAAGCGCCAACTGGTTAGGGTTTTCGTCTTCTGATTTGATTGCATTGTGGATCAGGCGTTCAGGTATTCAGGACCGTCCCATCCTTTCCCTTGTGCTTATAAGCCAAAACTTAATTTTGAAATTGGTTTTGTGGTTCATTTTATAGCATTTGCTTTTCAATAGCTGAAGATATACATATAAAAGTTTTACTCATAAATTATTGTCTATTTGTTAATAAGCCATACGAACAAAACATAAACATAAATGAGACAGTGGGATCATTCCAGTGACAGTCAGAATGCAAACAAACTGAAACGCTAGGTTGCTGCAATAAGGCCTTTTACCAATCGATCCAGCAGTGATCGATGACAGAATGGAACTAACAAATCAAAGTCGTTTATCCCATGTGATATTCCAGGCTCCAGCGGACAAGTAGTTCATACATACAGGTAGTACTGATAAATTACTCCAGTTTGCTTCCCAAAATAAACGAAACGTACTGATTCATTAGTCTGCCCCAAAACAAACAAGATCCAGGTATGAGACAATCAAAATCCATGGGTCGAGCAACATGGCAACCTCAAAGCTCTCCAAAACAAGTGTCCACCATATGTACATTCGGAATTCCCCAAAGCTGTTGACTCTGCAGACAACAAAAATAATTCCTTTAGACAAAATTTCAGGGTAAACAGGGACTAGTGCAGACCACCATCGTCAACTCTGAATTGCTCAAACCATTCACACAGATTGTGCGAAGCT
This sequence comes from Oryza meridionalis, assembly GCA_000338895.3. Classification (NCBI taxonomy): domain Eukaryota; kingdom Viridiplantae; phylum Streptophyta; class Magnoliopsida; order Poales; family Poaceae; genus Oryza; species Oryza meridionalis. The sequence continues at coordinate 2,962,985 of CM002530.2, read as the reverse complement.
CAAACCATAAAATCCAACAAGAAGATCCCTAATTCCCTAATATGATTTTTTTTTTTTGAAAAAAAACACCTGCCTTCTAATACCCAATACCTAAAGTTTACCAGATAAGCAAAGTTTGTCGTATTCCCTGGTGTCTGATTTTGAATAGTTCACATGCAACGTCAAATTTTAGGACAAAATAAATAGTTAAATTTTATTCTCAACAAATTGGCTTCAAGACAAAACAATATACATAGTATATAAAGTACTCCCTCCGTTTCATACTAGAAAGTCTTATAATATTAAACGGAGGAAATACTTGTAGTCACGTTTGAACTTTGAAGGTGAAAACTACCATATAAACAAATACCTCGAGCACTTACATACACATGCCCTAGTTCTATAATTAAGTTTCCACATGTACACCAAATCACCAGACCAAAAGTCAGCTCACAAACCAAAATCAGATTTTTCACCTGCCAAGGACACAGCAAATGCCAATCTGCCACAGAACTAACCCACCGGCCACTACAAAGATGAAAGTCCTTGCACTAGTATAACCTCAACAACACACCAAAAAACTAGTGGTTTCCATTACTAAAACCACATAAACCATAATATGGCACGACAAAACTGGAAGTCCTTGCACTTGTAAAACCTCAACACCAAAACACAAACTAGTGGCTTTCATTACTATAAAATCCCATAAACCCTAAATCTGGCATGGAAAAACTGAACCTAGGTAGTTCAAATTGGTTCCCTGTAATTCAGCGCATGAAAACTCTTGCATACGCCAAGCTCCACTCAAAACTGCCTCCAAATCAGACCCAACACAAATGGGAACAATTCTAGTGAAACGCGCCACGCACACCATCAACTCCAACAGAAACATAACCTCCTAAATCTCACAAAGGAGTAAAGCATTTGCCTCCTAATTAACAGGCCCCCAACTAAAAGCCTGTGCCTTTGACAACCTCCGGACTCGCTGACTGCTAAATTCAAGCTAAAGAAACCAAAGTTCAGCACTCGGAACATACCCTAATCAAACACAAAAGAAGCGACCTAAATTCCAGTTTTAGCTTGGATAAGCTTCTCGCAATCTATGCGGCTAGGTAATTCAACAAGAAGTTAAGCAGGCAAAAAGGCAGCACTACACAAAATTTAGAGTTTAGATTGTGTTTTCAGGTTACCAACCTTAGCATTAGAAAGCACATTAGGTAGGTATTGAAACAACTCAGGTAGGGGGGAAACTCCTCCGTTCACGCTCCTGAAAAATATTAATCACAATATTAATATACTTATAAACCCCTAATGTAGCACCTAAATTATAAAATACTAGGATCTAGGAAAAAGGAAAATATACCTTCTTGAGGATCGGAACAATTTTCGGCCTGAATCCTGCGTCAATGCATTCCCTGTATTGCTCTTCGACAAGGGCATAGGTAGTAAGCTTACCCTTTTTCTTCTTTAATATAAACCTGACAATAAAATTAGATAAGATTTTAACATGCAAATAATAATATCATATTAAAGCTACTAGCATAATTCATTACCCTACTGCAACCAAAATGTTTCAGAAGTTCTTCATTTTCCTTGTTGCGTCTAACTCCAAGCTGGTATAAACGCATCCACAGTTCATCTGGATTTTTTTTAAAAAAAACATTTTGGTTACATGGTTTCTTCATTAACGGTGAAAAGGACAAAATTGACTCACTCACTCTCATAAACTGGCACTCCTCTGATCAATGATAGAGCAAAGAAGGAAAAGGAAACTGCCCAGTCTTCCCAAGTGTCTGAAGCCTCCAAATCCAAATCATCTTGAGGTGAGCTGTCTTTACCAAAAAACCACTCCTGAGCCTTCCTAAAGGGAGCGGACACTGCTATGGCACCAAGTCTATCTGCTGTCTGATCTAGCTTTGCCTTGAATTCCTCATCATCTAAGACACTGTGTGCGAGTCTTTTGGCAAATTCGTCGGCGTCAACAATATAGCCCATTTTGACCCCAAGGCAATAGAGCGCGAACAGCACAAGATACACAGATGCAGTAACACTGAGTGAAATTACAGCTGTTGTGGCTTTTCCAGTGCGCTCCATAGCAGCCGTATTTCCTCATCGACATTCTTCCCAGCCTTGAAGGAGGATGTGATCCCTGTAGTTCCAGTCCTGCCAACTCCTTAGATTTTAAAGAAAGCAAGCTGAGATGACAATATAGATCCAAATAAACTATTCAGAAGACTGATTACTCCCTACGTTCCAAAATATAAGCATTTTTAGAATAATACCAAGTCAAACTTTTTAAATTTTAACTATTAATACTAGCAAAGAAATAAAAAAGATCAATTATGTAAATTTGATGTTACTAAATTTATCATTAAACAAACAATCATAATATACAACTTTTTTTATTTAAAACATCTTACTCTTATAGATATTGTTGATCCAAGTAGCATCTCGACGATCGTGTCGATATCTAAAAATGCTTATATTTTGGGAGGGAGAGCTAATTTCTTCACAGGAAATCGATTAAGCAGGCCAAACAGGTGAACAGGAAGGAATAATTTAAACTATTCAGGTGGACAGGAATAATTTCTTCAAACTATTCAGAGTACTCCCTGTCATTAGATTATTTTGTGAACGCCCGAAATGCATATATCCTTTTAATTACTCAATGAATGGAAATTTGATTCCATTCCGTCAATGCATGCAATTTTCAAGCATCCAACCTAAATTTGTTCTTAGAACATTGACAGTAAGTTTCGACAACATAGTATATCTAGACCCTCTTCAGTTCCAAAGTTTTTTTCCAAACTTCCAACTTTCCATCACATCAAACCTTTCATACACACACAACTTTTCAGTCACATCGTTCCAATTTCAACCAAACTTTCAAACTTCAGTGTGAACTAAACACAGCCCTAATCATTGTAAAAGAACCGGTTTGCGCTTCAAAGTATTCATCTAGTTCACCGGGAATTTCCATGTGCCAACCATGTAAAGCTAGACGTCCTAGCTAAAGCTCTCAGTATACTAGGTACATACTACTTATATTTTAAGCAGTGTTTTAAATAGCGGGCTAAAATATTTAGAGGTTAATTAGCCTTCTCAAACAACTATAGTGGCTATATTTTACATGAGAGCAAATAGCTATAGCCGGAGATAGCGGCAGCTATTGCGAGAGATTTAAAACCCTGATTTTGAGGCTTTTGTTCCAGGTGCAACAAACAAGTGATGCATACTAATGTAACAATACCACAACACGCATCTTTGCATTTATAGCAACCAAATTGCAACTCAAGTTCAGCAGTGATTCTTTTTCAGTACACCGTAGAATAGTTTAGGCATGCATACTAGTGGCAATATGCATGCCTAGCAATAGCGATGCCCACCTATAGCAATCGAACAATTCTAGTGGTAATAGAGGCGCCCACTTATAGCAACAAAAAAATTCTAGTGGCAATAGAGGTACCCACTTATAGCAACCAAATATTTAGAGTGGCAATAGAGGGTCCGACTATAGCAACGAGACATGTGTAGCACAGCAATAATAGGATCTATTTATAGCAACCAAACTGTGAGCATGGCAATAGAGGTCAACCTATTACCACGTTTGAGGTCCGTGGCAATACACGTTTTGCAACGCCAAGCACTTATTACCACGCTTTGGTGCGATGCGACTAGTTCCTACGGCAATGACATCTGGCATTGCAATACGTTGTATTACCACCAACCAACCGTTGGCTTATCTGTTAATTGCCACGGTTCATTCAGTTGCAACAGGAGTTTTTATTTACAATGGCAAAGTGATCCAGTGGTAAAAAACCTATTGCTACGGACTTTTGCGCCATGAGCCCTAATGACAAAAAAACCGTTGCAATTGCACCTATTGCAACGGTTTTGGGCATATTGCAACGAATTCAAGCCGCTACATAAGCCCGATTTCCTAGTAGTGGTACTTAAAATCAGAAAAATCATAGGACCCACATCTCCTCCTTCACCTCCTCCTCACCCGATATAATCTCCCAATCTCCTCCTCCTCCCCCCAATCCAGCGACCCAACGGGGGATCCTTGTTGCGGCAGTGACAGATCCCCAAACCTCTCCGCCGCCGCGCCTCCTAAGGGTGAGGGGCCCATCCCCCAGCGGTGGTGGGGGCAAAGGAATCCGGCGCCTCCGGCAGGATTTGGACGGTTTATGGCTAACGGCGGCGTTGACCGGCAGAAGGGCGGCGCCCGGCGGAGAAAAGGACGGCTTGCGGCCCTCGCCCCTTCAATCGGCCGGCCTCGAAGGATGGGAGGAAGTTGATACACGACGGGTCAGAAATAGGAGGAGGCGACAGCGCCAAGTTGGTGGAGGGGGACAGGGCGTGCCTGAGCTCTTTGCGGAGGCTGACAAGCCCAACACCAAGCCCCCTGGAGAAGATGTGCAGCACCGTGCTCCATGAGCTCTGCTCAAGCCCGAAAGACGGCAGCAGTCACCGGAAACCTCCCACTCGACACACCGGCACTGGCAATGGTGCCGATGATGTTGTTGCTGCTGCCGGGGCATGTCGGAGTGGCTCGGCCAGGCCTCCGACCCTATGGGCTCCTTCTGTGTTGGTGGTTTCCAGCCAAATTCACCTAGGAAGCAATCCATGGAGAAGGATCGCTGGATTGGCTCCCGCTTGGCACCAGTCTTCAGGAACTTGCATGAGCTGATTCCGTCGCACATCGTGCTGGAGGTGCTCAAGAGGAAGTATGGCCCCAAGGCCGACATATGGAGCATTGGCTTCATGCTCTACACCTTTTGGAGAATGCCATCTTCACCACCATCCTTCGTAGGCCAGCGGCGGTGGCGGCTGGAGATGGAGAGAAGGGTGGGATCCACTGACACGTGGGTGCCACTCTTTTTTTTTATCTTTTTGTCCGACTAATATGTGGGTCCCACATTTTATTTATTTTATTTATATTTTGCTTTCAGTGCCACGTCACTGCCACGTAGGATGAGGATCAAGTCAAATCAGCCATGGAGGCGCCACGTCAGTTCAAACCGTCTTAGGACCTTATTTGCACTGGTTTTGATACTTGAGGGACCCGTTGTATCTGGTATTTCGGTTCAGGAAGAACGAAATTCGAACTCGCTGTTAAGTTAAGGGACCTATAATGAACTTATTCCGATAGGAATAAAGAGTCCGACGAGGGCCCGGCCCACGGTTGTGCGGTGCCTGCCTACCCGTAATAATAGAAAAGGGGATCGAGAAGCGAATCTCTCCGAGGAAGCCAAGAGAGAGAAGCTTCATCGGCCCCAATCGAGCAAACCCTAGCCGCCACCTTCTCCTTGCTGCTGTCTGCTATGGCGATGCGCTACCTCGCCGGCAAGCTGCGGGCCCCCGCCACCGCCGCTGCTCTCCGTCGCCCTGCGCCTGCGGGCCCGCGATCCCTCTCCACCAACGCCAACGCCTCCCAGGTTGATTCCTTTTGATCTACGAAATTTGTGCGTCTGCATGCAGTTGAACTGCTACTGTGTATCGATAGATCGATCCCTTCATGCTCTATCCGTGTTTGCTGACGAATCGGCCTCCACTGTGCCCAAATTCCGAGCTGGATGCCCACCTTTCGTTTTTCTTAGAAAAAAAAAACAAACTTTGAGCTTTCCTGCAATTCCAAATCGACCTCCCCTATGCCCAAATTCCGAGCTGATGCCCACCTTTCGTTTTCTTAGGGAAAAAAAAAAGAAGAAACTTTGAGCTTGCCTGCAATTTCAAATTTGACTCTGTTATGTTCTACTTTAGTTTATTTTCTTGCGAGAGAGATCTTTGATCAGTTCGTTGAGAAATTTTAGACGAACCCCTGGGTTTGTGTTGAAATCATGGGTCCAGGTAAGGTGGAGGGAGCTTGGGGTTGGTGATTTAGTTTTTTTTTTCCTTTACTGTAACTTTCAAAACTTTTCGATTTTCTACCGAAAATAAAAGTTTCAGATCAGATGCTCGAAAACCACATACTAGACCATGTCCAAAACATGATCCCGTGGCAGAGAGAGATTTACCCACCAGAATAGCTTCTTTTTTTTTTAACTGTGTACAAGACATGTTACTGTGGCAAGGGATTAATGTTGGTTCTGAACTTCTGATGATGAAGGAACAATCTTTTCATGCAAAGAATCTGTAGCTTAATGCATTTCCTGTGAAAATTAGGGGTACAGTGTTATCTGTTTGCTTGCCACCATGGGCGATCAAGAAATTTTTATCTTCTACACAGATGAAAAGGATAGTAGGTTTATCACGCACAACATTGCCATTAGTATGCATGCCTGAAACTATTCCACGGTAGGCATTTATTGAAAGAATCACTGAACTTGAGTTGCAATTTCATTGCTGAAAACGCAAGATCCGTGTTGTGTTATTCTTACATGCATGTGTTGTTTGTTGCACCTGGAACACAAGCCTAAAAATATAAATAGTACTTCCTTCGTTTCATATTATAAGACTTTCTAGCATTACCCACATTCATATATATGTTAATGAAATGTGTCTAGATTCATTAACATCTATATAAATGTGGGCAATGCTAGAAAGTTTTATAATATGAAACGGAGGGAGTACCTAGTATACTGAGAGCTTCAGCTAGGACTAGCTTACATGGTGGGCACATGGAAATTCCTGGTGAACTAGATGAATGTTTGAAGCGTAAACTGGTTCTTTTACAAGGATTAGATATACCTATGTTTTGAAACTTACTACTCCCTCCATTCACAATTGATCATCATATATGGTTTGTGCATCAATACCAAGACAATCATGTGGAGCACTTATCAGCATCGAAAACACGCCATCAATTTTGCATGCCGTATGGCTTGACCAATCAGTTGTGAGCGTATTAAATCCTTGCATGCAGTTCCTAATCAGTTTTGCATGCCGCATAGCCCGGCCAATCAGATGCATGCAATGTTTCGGTAGGAATTGCCATTAACGATTTCCGTCGCCTCCCCCACTGTAATGCGACGATCAAAATGGAATTCTTGATTTTTTGCAATACGATGTTCAAAAGAGAACAGAGGGAATATCAATTTGTTCTAAGAACAAAATTAGATTGGATGCTTCAAAATTGCATGCATTAACGGAATAGATTCAAATTAATTTCCATTCAGTGAGTAATTAAAAGGGTAGATGCATTTTGGGCGTTCACAAAATAATCGTGTGGCAGGGAGTAATTCTTCCTGTCCACCTGTTTGTCCTGCTTGATTTCCTGTGAAGAAATTAGGGGTGCAGTTGTAGGCATTTACTAATTACTCAGTACTCTGAATAGTTTATTTGGACCTATATTGCCATCTCAGCTTGCTTTCTTTAAAATCTAGGGAGGTGGCAGGACTGGAACTACAGGGATCGCATCCTCCATGAAGGCTGGGAAGAATGCGGATGAGGAAATACGGCTTCTACTTGTAGAAGTAGCCAAACTTGAAGTTGCAAGGTAAAGGAACTAACTTTGTTCTTATTTAAACCAACTCAAAAGGTCTAAACACATAATAGTAACACATATGGTTTCTCTGTACTATTTGTTGTTTTGATAGCCGGAGAATGGAGGAGACAGTAAGGAACAGCAGGTTCCACAGAAGGTGTCTAATTGCATCTGCTGTCCTTGGGCTCGCCCTTGGAGGCTGTTTCTGTGCCTGGTATACTCATAATTACAGGAAGGTCCTCAGGGAGTATATTGCTGGCTTGGAGATCCAAAAGAAGTATACACCGCCTACACGTAACTAGCCTGGCGTCTAGTTCAGTTCTCGTTTTGTTGCAATGGTAATGACTCTGATGTATGTGATGTGTTATGCAAGATCAAGAAGATGTGGCAATGCATGTAAGAGCGAGCTAGCGGCTCGCGTACGGTACCAAGTAACTCTTATTCGTGTAAGACCAAGTGACCTCATTAGCTTGTGGTTGTAATGACATCTAAGGAAGGCAATGTATTTATGATGGTTTAGTTTGCTGTTATTGTATGGTTTACCTAAAAATATCCAGTCATGCGTGTTTAAGTTCTGCTAGCTGTAAGATCTCATGAACTCTAGCTGATTTATGTTACCTTAAGTGCGTTGAAAGATTAATCTCTGTGCCATTTTCTATATATTAGCTTGTTGATTAGTATTGAGAGAGCTTGTTGATTGGTATTCAGATCTATAAGTACTTGTTACTTGTGTTTTTGCATATCGATCGCTCATTTACCCTTACCCTATCTTGTCAAACAGACACCACGGTAGCCAACAATAGGTTTCCTTCCTCAACTCAAGCTCAGGTGAGTAAAATTCAACAGTCATGTGCAATTTGCTTCCTAATAAATGAGAAGAGAAGGGGTTTTAAACAGATCAAAATCAGTCAATCTAACTTGGTCTGTCTTCAATCTACTTCCCATGAATTCAACTTGGTCTGACTTCAATCTAACTACTTTTGTAGCAACTTTGCTGCTACAATTTTTCTAACATGTCAAACCAATATTCAGCAATTACTTCTCAATGAAACTTAGCATATATATTATCTGCTTTGACCACGCCAAAAAAAAATTACAGTTTTGGTCCTTTTCGAGAACTTATTCGTAAAACGAACTGTGTGAAAAACTTATTTCAAAATTAGACCGTTGGATCAACGCCATCCTTGATGACGTTGAGGACCAACGGGTCTAGCACAAGTGGCGTTTCTAGTTATGCTACTCGGGGTCATGGGACAATCTTTAGTTGTTCTAGCCTATATTAACTACTTCCTCCGTTTCACAATGTAAATCATTCTAGCATTTTCCATATTCATATCGATATTAATAAATCTAGATAGATATATATGTCTAGATTCATTGATATCAATATAAATGTGAGAAATGGTAGAATGGCTTACATTGTGAAACGGATGAAGTAGAAGTGATTTCGAGCAGATTCCTTGTTGAGGACGTGCAAGGTATTCTCATCCGATTCTTGTCATGTCATAGAAGCTTGCATACACAAACATAAACATGCTGAAAGGAAGTGAGAGGAAGAATTTTCTTTTTATTATTATTTCTTATGGATGGGTTATTTTAAGCTAAAAGCTATTTCTTCTTGCTCTACAATATACAAGGTTACCATATATATATATAAGAGCTTATTACCTCTCTTATGGACATACTGTGGTTGCCCCCTACCCAACGAACAAAATGAGCAACCATGGGATATTGAATGGATCAACTGATCCTAATTTCCCATGCATTACTACATGACAATTTCACCATCTTCATTTTTCCCTTTAATTTTTTTTTTAGAAAAAAGCAATATCCAGATGATCGTTCTAGCCCAGATCGACGCTGAGCAAAGCAAACGGGGCCATTCTCAGCATGTGTAACGCACAGTAGTACTAACCATTGGTTAATTCGGCGGGTTGGGATTTGGGTCGGCTCCAACGTCGGTTGGACCATTGGTTTCGGCCACTGGATGCTCGAAACGTCAGACACAGACAGAGACAGGTCGAGAGAAGAAGCACGTTTGCCCACTGTATATATATAGGAGGAGATCGAATTTGTGCGGCCACTGGATATACCCTTGTCGAACCAGTGCGCATATGATATGCTCCTGCTGCTGCTATGGCCTATGGCTGCTCTCTTCCAAATGCACTCACCCCGTTCTAAAAGGGGCATATTTTAACTATTTATCACTTTTAAGATATGATAATTAAGAATTTATCATTCGTTGTCTATAACGTGTGGGCCCTCATGTATCTATGACACTCGCATGAGTCCAGCGACAAATCCTTTATCACCACTCGTAAGAGTGGCAAAAGTTAATTATTTCGTTCTAAAATATAACAACTTCTAGCATATAAAATCTATCAAAATTTAACAACTTCTACACCTACATTTTTTCTCAATTACCAATCACAACCCTTGATCATTCAAATTCTTCATCTATTTTATCTTCTCAACCAATCACAACACTTCCTCATTTAATCTCACATACTTTCTTAACACGCGTGCACAAACTCTAAAACTGTTTATATTTAGTAACGAAGGTAGTACTGATTATACTTTTAGGCTTTAACACGAGAGTTAAGAAAGTAACTATCATTAAATGGGAAAAAATTATAGTAATTGGTTGAGTCGAGTAAGTAGGTAGAATATTTAAAAGTTGTGATTAGCTGCAAACGAGGTATAGTCCTATCGATCGCAAGATGTGTACGTACTCTATTCACCCCATAACAAACAAACTTTGGGGGGTGCATGCGAACTGAGCAGTTTATATTATAATTTGTCTATAAAAGTTGATTTTCTTGACACGTGCAAACGAGATACTCTGAGCACACATAATTTACTAGTACTTGGCCACATGTGATGATGGATGCAAATAGCGCCATTAGTTAAAGGAATTGCTAGTCCTCTACCGGATAGCTAGAAAAATCCATCCCCAAATGTAATTTGTGATTTGTGCTTCAGGCCCTTCTCCTGTCAATGCCAACCTTAAACCCCAACGGAGGACCTACGGATGTGGTGAGCGGGATGATGAGGGAGTGAGTTCGTTAAAGCTGGCAGAGTGTGTTAGGCTGATATATATCGGTAGCAGGAGACAAAGCAAGCTTGCGGCCGGCCGGTTAGGATGCGTCGGGCGATCAGGCGATGGTAGCAAATCCGGCTATGAAAAGTAGCCAGAGACGAGAAAGATATTGCATGATGGGGCGGCGAGGTTGGCGGCGGGCCGGGCACCTCGTCGCCGCTGGCTTGAGGACGAAGAGATCGGGCGAGACGACCTCGGCCGCGCCGTTAGCCGGCCGGGCAGCGGCGGGATGACCGAGGAAGCGTCGGGTCAAGCTTAATTTGTACGTGCAGCGGCAAGGAAAGATGGTGAGAGTTTGAGTTCGGAGCAATTTGCACGAATGGTAAAGTGATCGGATGTTTATAGGAAGCTGAATAATAAAGATTGGGAAGTAATTGAGCAAAGAATTGAGAAAAAACTTAGTAGTTGGGGTAGACTGGTTTTGATTAACTCTGTTCTTTCAAGTTTAGTTATATTTATGATTTCATTTTTTAGATACCGAAAGGGGTGATTCTCATTTTTGTCAGGTCTAATGAAGGTCAAAGAAACTGTCTTACATATGGGTTCTTGGATTGTGAATGATGGGAATCAAACAAGGTTCTGGGAAGATAAATGGTTAGGAAACTTGGCATTTAAAGATAAATATCCATATTTATACTCTATTGTCCGAAGGAAAAGTTCTACTATTGCTAATGTTATGAGTTCTATTCCACTTAATGTTTCCTTCAGGAGATCCTTAGTTGGTCAGAATCTTATATATTGGCATGATTTGTGTGCTTCCATTATACATATTCAGTTGAACCAATCCTCTGATTGTTTTAGATGGAATTATCATCAGAATGGTAGATTTTCTGTTAAGTCAATGTATTTTGCTCTTATTAATAATGGTTATATTGAGAGAAATAAGATTGTTTGGAAGCTTAAGATGCCACTTAAGATTAAGATCTTTATGTGGTACTTGCTTAAAGGGGTGGTGCTAACTAAGGACAATTTGGCAAGACTGAATTGGAATGGCAGTTTAAGATGTTGTTTCTGTATGAAAAATGAGACCATTCAACATCTTTTTCTTGACTGTCATTTTGCAAAATTTGTTTGGAGAGTAGTACAATTTTCTTTTGGTTTAAACCTCCCTAGTACCATATCTAATATGTTTGATGGTTGGCTTTTAGGGGTTCACAAGAAGATGAGTAAACTCATACTTGTTGGAGCATCTGCTATTTGTTGGGCTCTGTGGTTGAGTATGAATGATATAGTTTTTGACAAATCACCGTCTATCTCATATATGCAGATAATATTCAAGGTAACATATTGGCTCCGGTTTTGGGCAAAGCTGCAAAAGTGTGAAGATGATGAAGAGTTTATGAAGGTTGCATGCCGTAAACTGGAGACGACGGTTATGCAAATATTTGCGAACCATGGATGGAGATTTACAAATAAACTTGAATAAATATGTGCTCCTTTTCTTGGTTTGGTTTTTTTATCGTTGGGTGTGTTTAATTTTATTTGAAATTCACTCGTTGTTTGTGTGATTCCTTATAATAATTGGCTGTAGCTCTAATGAGCAAAAGCCGAGATATTCATTCCATTATCTAAAAAATATGAGGAGGTGTTGTTTATCAAGCATTTAACTTTTTTTTTATTTAGAGATGGGTATTTTTTTTTACCCGGCCTCTGCATCCAAGAGGATATATGCATCCTTTTAAAATTAGGAACTTAGTCTATCAAACAAGAAACTTAGCACTCAACTAACCTAATCTAAAATTCGCTCCTATAGAGATTTGAACTCAGGACCTTGAGGTGCGACTCATGTCACTACAACCACTAGGCTACGTGCTATTTCACATCAAACATTTAATAATAGACAGTCGCAATAGGCCTATAACAATCATAAGGTTCGTTGTAATTAATACTCCCTCCGGTTTCATTTTAATTGACGTTTTGGACAAGATTATAGTCAAACTTTTATAACTTTGACCATCAATAACTTTAAAAATACTTACTTTAAACAACATATATAGATTGGTCTTTCAAAACACTGTAATAAAAGTAAACATGCATTTATTTATTGTATGTATTATAATAGAAAAATAAGGTCAAACATATATTTCGTAGACCGTGTCATTATCCAAAACGTCAATTAAAATAAAACCGGAGAGAGTAAGCTGGTTCAATCTTCAACCGCCGCTCTCGTGTTCCGTAGTTCACTGATCACATACTCCTGGCTACACTGCTACAGTAGTAACGACGGGCATCGTGCAGTAACCACAGGGGCCAGGGGTTGTTGGTCGCGGAGCGACGAGCGAGCAGAAAGTATGTACTGTACTGTAAAGTACTCCACCCTGGAGTCCGTAGCTGCATCCAATATGCAGTTCGTTGTGCCGTTGAGACGTGCCATCAGTCGCGTCTGCAAAGCTTTGTTTGTCACGTGTCCCCTTTTAACTGATCGGAGTTATGGGACTTGACAGGAATGCAGAAAAACAAGGCTCCCTTTACCAGAATAAATCAACTTTCATAGCGAATGTGACGGTCCAGACAGAGTTACTAGTATTTTTATAACTAGATTTAAACTTCCACACAATCTTTAAGATGCTACTTTAACCAATAATATCTATAAAAATAAGATGTTTTAAATAAAAAGAATTATATATTGTGATAGTTTGTTTGATGATAAATCTAATAATATCAATTTTATATGATTGATTTTTTTTGCTATTAATGGTTAAAGTTAAAAATGTTTGACTTGACACTATGTTAAAAATATTTATATTCTGAGATAAAAGATTATAACGTATCATATCTCATACTACGAGATTGATTTATTTTAAAACAGAGTCAGTACAGTACAAGTACTAGTAAGATCTTAAAAAAAAAAAACGTACTCCTACTCTACCCATTGCACCGTGACTCACCACCTCTCAGTCTCTCACCATGCCAAACTCCAATCTTTTGCATTTGCGAACGTGCCTCGTGACAGACGGTGATAGCGGTCTTCTTGTTCGTGGAGCTCGATATGATACGAGCAGAAAGTACAGTACGAGACCCTGCAGGGAGTACACTCATTGCGTTGTGCCGTTCAGACGTGTCACTTGCGTCCTCTCCTCCCACTACACAAAGCTTTTGTTTTCTACAGCCTACAGGAGTCTACACAAACGGGACATGGCACCATGAATTGCTACCGTAGACTGACACAGGGTGTGTTTAGATCATATCAAAATTATAAGTTTAGTTAAAATTGGAACGATGTGATGAAAAAGTAGAAAATTTGTGTATACAAAAATTTTGATGTGATAAAAAAATTGAAAGTTTGAAGACAAAGTTTGGAATAAACTTGGCCTGTCATTTTGAATTGGGTACAGTCGTTTCTAAAAATATCTCCGTGACTCATCCGGAGTGAGTACGGCAATTAATGTCATTTGGGCTTAGACTGATGCGGTCTTTTCCACTGAAATGAAATGGTTTAAAAAAAATACAAAACCATAAGTTCTGGACATAAAGGAATAGATTGGGTGCAAAGTTCGGCTATTAGTGCCGTTCTGGGCTTAGACTGATGCGATGTTTTCCACACAAATAAAATAGTTAAAAGCACTAAAACGTGAGTTTTGGGTACTCCAACAGATCAAGGGGACTATATATTGGAAAATGACTTCAAGGTAGTATTGGCTACATCGTCCGCCCAAAATTTTGCTATCCAGTAGGATTGGATTGTATATTTTATATGACAACGAATTTGGACATAAGATATGTCTGAACTAATTGCCATTAAATATGTCACATACTAGTCCCTCCGTCTCATAATGTAGCAATGTAGTATTGGATGAGACACATTTCAGTACTACAAATTTGGATATAGTATCATGATATATATACTATCCAGTACTAGATTATCATATATTGGGACGGATGTAGTATAAGATGGAGGAAGTATAATATAGCTATTAGCTAGCACGCGTATGTGATATATAGTGGAAAATAGTTGTAGGGCTCTTTGAAGTAAATGTGAGGATTTGAATGAAAGCAATAATTTTATGGAAGCCATTTGGTTTCTAGGATTGATTAAAATTATGCTTAATCATTGGAATGGAAAAGTTCCTTTGAGAAGGCTCCAATGCAACTTACTATGTCTTTCAGCCCCCATCAGCTGGACGTATGTTGGACTATAAGCCGTACGACTTATTTATATATGTATGTTTAACAATTTAAAACCCAATGCTAAAAAAACCCCAAACTTCAAATTCAAATTGTAGTTTTAAAATTTAAATTTTAGCAAC